>CAXKVY010011268.1:15000-16834 GCA_964058915.1 Tetropium fuscum | reverse complement strand
ATTTTTCCCTAAACTCAGTATAGTATACATACTTTTCTCTCATTCATGTTCAATTGTAATTTAATAAAACCGCAAATCACTGGATAACGGTGGTAGCTCAAGTAATATTAGGTACTTGTTCTAATGCAATGTCACCATTAATGATCGCGTATGTTTTTTCTATATGATCCTTTCTTTTGTGCCAGATCATAATCCTTAGATAAATATTTCGGCTTAACTTTAACTTTCAATGAGGGTAATCCAGTGCCTCAACATTAGTTATATATTCATAAACATCCGCGCCACACCGATGGTGTATCAACCTTATCTTCTAATAATTTATTTGTAGAGGTACGTACGTTCGTCTATTTCAAATATTTCGACATGGACCTAGTTACCTAAGTAAACTTAAAATACTCTATACTAATTCTACTCAATGCGTCTGGACGTTTATTGAAGGATTCAACGGTCTTTTTTATATATTGAATTTCAAAATAATTCTCTAAACCTAAACGAATTTCAGTTGATTTTGATGAGTATCTTTCATTGTGAATAAATCAGAATTAATAGGTTTTATTATGTCAATCTAAACACGTTTGCAGATTACCGGGTGAACCATCGAAAGAACGGAAAATAACATTCATCGTGCTCATAACAGTGTTTTTTATCATGAAGTACAGTAGAAAAATTACTGCCTTCAGAGGAAGGTACTAAAATATAAAAAAATCTATATACACGATATTGGTACTCTATAATTAACATTTAAAACTTGAAATGTGCGCAATGCTTTATCCCTAATTACCAAGAAGTTATGTTAAGCTAGTTTTCTGCAACTGATCTAGAGAAACACATGATTCAGCTAAGATATATAGTACATATATGGAAATCGTACCAAACAAGGGGTGTTGCCTTGCATCAAATGACTTTTTCAGTTTTTCTCCATTTTTACCACCAAGGACCTGTGTTACGACAAAAGATACTATGTCAAAGCTAAGTCCAACATGAACATCGCCAGGTTGCCTCCAACCGCAGGGATGCTGCAAGATTTCACTCTCTGTGAACATACCACCAGGCGTAAAGAAGTTTCTTTTGCCAGCATTGATTTTATTTCTGCTGCAGAAAACTTTATTTATGTCTACCCATACTGCTGAAAGTTATGAACGGGTTAAGCAGTTATAATTACAGAAAAGCAGTACTCAAATACTCGACTGTTTGCACTGCATTCACTGCAGCGGCCAATCTTGAGAGAACACACTAGACCTGATGTATGACGACATCGATGACTTTCAGATGACGATTTCGACATGCCTGAGCAGGTCCATGAAGAGATGCTACCGAAGTAAGCTGTCTCTAGAAGGTGTCGCTGTGGATTTAGATCAAAGATGTACATTGTACAAGAAATACGAGTAATAACAATTTCCCTCACAGTAGGTACATTATATACAATGAGGTGTTTCATAATACTAGATACATTTTAAATATTAATGTTTTAAATATTTACTACAATGTTTTTCTTTATAAATTATAATGCTTATTTCGTTAACTACTTCTTTTACAAACCCTTCTAATATTTGCTTATTTACTTCAACAACTTTTAATAGTTGTATCTTAGGAACTATCAGGTCTGCATAGACGAAATTCGTCTCGTTTTGTTGCCAATTTTGTGTACTTTAATAACGATCATGACTTTTGTCATGAATGCCAGGAATGGGTCCTTAGTGGTGAACCAAACAAAACAAAATTTAAAAGAAACTATTTTTTTTAGAAATTTTATCTGTATCTTCGAAACTATTTGGGCTACCGAGACGAAGTTGCTGGTATTTTGTTGCAAATTTAGTCTACTTAAAAAGTGCAT
>CAXKVY010011268.1:0-10000 GCA_964058915.1 Tetropium fuscum | reverse complement strand
TGGACCTTCAAAACAAAATGAGTAAAAATTCATTAAGCCAAATATTATAAAACAATAAATAATACGACATTTTGTTTCAATTTTACTATTTTTTTCGTAACACTCGGAGTAGCTTCCACGAGCACCAAAACACTTTCACTTCGCTCGACGCGCGTTTCGCCAACCAAGTTGGCATCATCTTGGTTGGCGAAATTTTATGCATTTTAAAGTTTAACATCTTCTGGATAACTGTATGCCTAATGCTTTTATATATAATATGTTCAAATAGAACAAATATAAATAGTAGACTAGGTTTGTGTATTCTAAGAATGAGTTCCGTCAAAAACTAATGTCATAAAACGTCACTGCAAGTGTTGGTGTATTGGTAATTTAAATTCAAGTATGAATGATCAATGAAATAAATCGTATACTGCTCTGAAGATCCTCAAGAAAGGTGAAAGAACTTGTACAACTTCTAAGTGGTTCGTTTTCGTGTGTATAGTGGTTCATTTCCGTATGTGTCCAGATATAGCACTGGTAAGTGTATTTTCTTTCTTATTCGTCTATTTGCTTATTTCTATGTAATGAAATGCTACAAACCCAAGATTACTTTTCACAAAATAAATATGAATAGCAAAGAATTTCAAAGCTAAAATATATATATATATATATATATATATATATATATATATATATATATATATATATATATATATATATATATATATATATATATATAAATCCTGCATTTTAAGATCAGTTATAAAATTTCGTCAAACTTTAAAATCGTGTAGGAAAGGATTAGGATGACATAAAATAAGTTTCACCAGTGCATTTTGTAGGTAATTTCGTCTACTCATTTCGGAAGGCATAAAATTTTCTGATTTCGGTGTTGTTTATGAGTTATATTCAAAAAACTGAAAAAAGTGCGAAAATAGGTTTTTCGCCTACTAAAAGTTCTCCCTAGTGCTTTTGAGGTTGCAAACTTTTTATGCTCCTCTTACTATACAAAACAATTCTAAAAAAAATATTTTACTCTAATTAATTAATGTAAGCTGGACCACTCTCATGCTACCTATTTATTGGCCTATACCTATTTAGAATTATATTTCTTGCATATTATAGGTATATTACTTATTACCTTGTCTCTACAAGAGCCGCAGAGCTATGGAAAATTCTACTTCTAAATAAATGAACAATGACGTTAATTAAAACTTTAATATATTTAATATACAGGGTGTCTCTAAATTGATGCGACGTCATGATTTTCAGAAAAAAATATTTTTTCAAAGCCCCCAAGTGCTCTCAAAAGTTGGGGTAAAAAAATGTTTTTATTGTTTTTGTTTCATTTTATGATTTTTAAAAATATATAGTTTGCTCAAAAAGAAATCAAATTATTAAACATACCATCCTCAAATAAATTCACGGGGGTTATTATTCAGTTAAACAGTCAAGCAACCTGTTGCCGAATAAAGTCATGATGACAAGTATTGCCATTATTCTTGTTTTCTCTAGACAACTTTATAAGAATTAAAAACCTATATATTAAAGTACCTATATATTTTTTAAGTTATCAAGTTTACAGTTAAAATAAATGCAGATTATGAAAATGTTAAACTATAACTACACTACTTGTACCACAACTAAACTAAACTAAACTAAACT
Source organism: Tetropium fuscum (assembly GCA_964058915.1). Classification (NCBI taxonomy): domain Eukaryota; kingdom Metazoa; phylum Arthropoda; class Insecta; order Coleoptera; family Cerambycidae; genus Tetropium; species Tetropium fuscum. Next base: position 8,356 of record CAXKVY010011268.1, on the reverse strand, counting down.
TAAAAAAATGGTAAACTATACTACACCACCTGAATCTGACACACGTGAATCTCTAGAGATTAGACTCGAGATTAGAGAAAAAAGAACAATTATTGTAATACCTACTTATCATAATGACTATTTCAGCAGCTTACTTGACAGTTTCACCGAATAGTAAGTAACCCCTCAGTGAATTAATTCGCTTGAAAAGGTATGTACATAATGTTATTTTTTGTGAGTAAAGTATCAATTTTGCAAAGAAAACTCAAGAAACAGAAAAGTTGCAGATTGAACCCATCTTTGCATATATAGCAAAAAAAAATATTACAGGGGTTGGTTTTTATACCTCCTTGTAATAATAGTAACAATATGTCAGGGTTGTAAAAACTGTTATTTATTGGTACAAGTGGGTCGACAAATTCCTTCTTCTAATTTCTTCCAAATTGGAGAAAATAAATAAAAAAATAAAAAAACCTAAAAAAATAAAAACAAAAATAAAAAATAATTTTAAATGACATTAAATGACATATTTTGAAAAAAACCGGCGATCCTTTATATCCTATATTTTACAAGTGACAAATAGTGAGCTCTGAATTGCAACAAGAAATTCCGCAACGGGAATGCCCGACTGCATGAAAAACGCCAACATCAAGTTTTATAAAACAACAACTCTATTTTCATGTATGTTAAACTACTCATACTTACAAATAACTGTGACTGTGACAAATCCTGAACTGCGGTAGAAAACCCACCGTGTACTATAACAAATGAACTTAATTACTAAATGAGAGCCTATATAAAAGCTTATACATGCTTCCGACTGCAACTTCCTGTCATTGTATAACAAAGCTTTGAAATGGCGATGACACTGGAACACCCAGGATATTAACAGGTGCATTAACTTTAAGTAACTTAATGCTGACCGTTTAAACAATTTGGCTTTTTGTGAGTATTGCGTTTCTTTGACGGCTAAGAAATTTAAGATTATTAAGACTGCTTGTCTTATATAAGAAACAAATATGCGTGCTAAAGTGATTGTATTACCATCAACGTAACGCAATTTAACGAATTCTATATGAAATAAAATAACTGACAAACGGAAAAAAGACATTATTTACCTATGTTCAATTGAAAATTGGTGTATATAAAAATTTGTATCTCTTATGAAACTTTTTGTAGAGAATCAACTTTCCCATCGGAATAGAATTTTCTGAATATTAAATTTTTTTTTTGATTTTTTTTTTGCTTTTTCGCCTGTATCTTTTTTGGTGGGCATAGATAGGAAAAGAAAAAAAAAGGAGATTAAATTTCCTTTAAAATGGTGGGCGGAGCAATTTTTTTGAATGAAAATTGACCGATATATGGCCATTTAAACCTGGCTTTTTTTGCATTTCATCCCTCTTATACGAATATTGTTTTCATTCCCATTTTATTGATAAAATTATTGTTTTACTCAATTAAAAAAGTTAGTTTTTTCACGTTTATTATTTAGTCATATATGGCAATTAATTACAGCAAATGTTTGGTTAAATTATCAAGATTCAAACGATACGAATTTATGAATTTTGTAACTAAAAACAGTATACGACTTCTTTCGTGACAATGCAACTGAGCAAGATATTACCTCTGCATCGGAATACATTGCAGCTTGTTTGTATGGGGCAATGACGAACATGAGTCTGAGCAACTGCCGATTTCTAAAGTTTTGTAAGCTGTCTAAAAATGCCAAGTTTTCTCGGACGCAATTACCACCAACACGTGATGCCATCATACAGCATGGCTTCAGAACTTATAGTCAAATGGTGCAGTGGAAAGGAAATATCTTGGACCCTCTGGGTTGGGGTTAAAAAAGGTGTAAGTACGGGTTAATTGCGATTCGTAAACGGCACCACCAGCGCCAGAGATATTGCTTAAAAAAGTTGCTTGTGGTTGCACTACAGGTTGCCGTAGTAACTGTGGTTGCAGAAAACGGAATATTGTTTAATTTTTTGTAAAGAATGCATGGGGATTAATTGTGACAATATACAAGAAGCTGATATTGCAGAAGACGACATTACTAAATATATAGATGATGATATCGATATGCAGTTTGACAATATTATTGTTGGCATGTAGTAGCACCATTGTTCCAAACATTAATTTATTGTAATTGTCATGTATTACTAAATAATAAACGTAAAACTTTTTTAATTGAGTAAAACAATAATTTTTTCAATAAAATGCGAACGGAAACAATATTCGTAGGTACAAGAGGGATGAAATGCAAAACAAAAGCCAGGTTCAAATGGCCATATCTCGGTCATTATATTCAGAAGCAATGCGTATACCTATCTAAGCCCAAAAAAAAGATGCGAGCGAAAAAGCAAAAAAAACAAAAAATCGAAATTTGCGCTTTTTTTCCAGTTTGTTTCGACTGTTTCGCTATGAAAATATATTTTTTTAATATTCAGAAAATGCTATTTCGATTGGAAATTTGATTCTCTACAAAAAGATTCATAAGAGATATATCGAAATTTTGCTTTTTTTTACGAGCTATATTGAAAAAACCAAACCAAAAGGGGTGGTTTTCACCCCTATCTTCAATTTCCACCCTCTAATTTAATAGCACTCCGCGGTTTTTTCTTCATTTATAACCAATTGAGCGATTCCTACAATAAAAACCCGTGGACGTCTTAGTTCCTTATTGCCCTGTTTTTTAAGACATAATCAATAGCCATCACGCGACTTGGAGACCAGAATCCTGACAGAATAAATAGTACATAGTGTATAGTATCCTGGCAAACTAGACCTTTCAGCTTAATCAGTTTACCGTGCTTTATACGCATTTTATTATGCAAAGCTCTGTTCGAGGAAATCGGATTATATGTTTCATTTTAGTTTGATAATATTACGAAAGAGGCTTCCTATCAATCGGTTCCTATAAAAGTTGTGATCGTCAAGACCACCCATGTATAAAAAATACACAAGATGACTACATTAAATTTTAAATTGATTTAGTTTCACACGCTTATAAACGAGTTGTGGTCCGGCAACAAATAAAAAATTAATTTAAAACTATTTCCCAGTCGATTAACTTAGCCGTATACAATTACGAAATCTGATAAGCATGCCACAGATATCGTCTAAATAAGAGCATTCAGTAATTCGTGTTGAGGTTTGCAAATCGACTGTATCTGATCGATTTTTATCATAAGTAGATATATTGCGGTTTCCGGCTTGAAGATAGCTTCAAGTTGGCGATAAAAATGCGAACAATCTACATAAGGTTAAATATAGAAACACCTGAACAATATAGTAGTCTCACTATGATTTTCTTGGTACAAAATCGTTGTATTTTTCTAGTTTTATAACCCAACTTATTAACTTTCCTAGGTAAAACCAGTAAAAAGGTGCGGTATTATTGTTACTCAATAATAATGGATAATAATCTGCACGGAACTGGAGCTAGAATAATAAACAAGTTGTAAATGTATTGTTAAGACTTGCTTATTTTATAAGTATTAATGTGAATGATTCAACGTCATCAACGAACATTGAGTTACAAGAAACACCAATTGTTCTAGTGGATCAAAATAAAGAAAATCAAAGCAAGACTTCAATGCACCCTCTATGGTACACCCCGCACCATCGACGTCAATGTTTTCATTTATATCCTTTAATTTTTGCCATAATTTTAATTATATAATAATTGTAAGTAAGTCTATTTTTGTAAGTATATATTATATTAATTGACAATGTTTATTCAAATTCATAAAATATGTAATATCGTTGACTAAACCTTCATTCCATGGTAACATATTCTTCTTTATTCTTCAGCATTGGAAAAAAACATAACATACAAACAGGTAAGGCGACTGCCTAAGCCTGAGGCTATTGATTATGTCATATAGAAAGGAACTACGATGTTCACGGGTTTATTAAAGAAGAAAAAAAACGCTATTAAATTAGAGGGTGTAAATTGGAGATAGAGGTGAAATTCACCCTTTTCAGTTTTTTTAATATATCTCGCAAACGAAGCAATATTTCGATATACTTTATATGAAAATTTTTGTAGAGAATTCAATCTCATCGAAATGTTTTATTTAAGAAAATTTAAAAAATATATGACGAAAATGTTGAAAAAAATGAAGAAAAAAATGCCACAATTTCGAATTTTTGCAAAATTTTGCTTTTTTGCCTATAACCTTTTTTGGGTCAGAGATAGGTAGGTATAGGCATTGCTTCATAGAAAAAAAGGAAACCAAATGTCCTTTAAAATGCTGGGCGAAAATGTTTTTGGGTTAAAAATTGACCGAAATATGTTCACTCAAACAGCTTATTTTTTCGTAATTTTTACCTCTTACATATATTGTTTTCCTACTCATGTTGTTGAAAAAATTCTTATTTTACTCAAAAAAAAAACATTCTAAACTATTCAAACTACTCAATAACACTATTCAAACAAATGTTTGCTCAATAACATTTTAAAACTGTATATCGATATCATCATCTATATCTTCGATAAAATCGTCTTCTACAATATCGGCTAGTTGCACATTATGACAATTGATCCCCATACATTCTTTGCAAAATATCGAACAAATAATTTGCAATTTAATGAGTACCGGAAGGTTAAAGTAATTTTTCAAAATCTGCCAGCTTTGACGCGGAATATTAATAATATTACTAAGATATTTTTTTACATACTAGAGAATGTACTAAACAAGACCTGACATGAATCATTCGATTCGGGCTTGAAGTATTGGAAAAATGAGGTTTTTGTTAAAGTAGGATAAAAATGGTGGTTTGGACATTTAAAACATTCGTTCTCCTGACTCATGGCAGTTACAGGGCTGAAATTTGATATGTGGGGATACTGTATAAGATACTTCCCAACCTAAGAATCCCAACCCTTTTCTGCAAAATTGACTCATATTTATATTTATTGAGATAAACGGAAAATACAGAACTTAAATCAGTAATCAAATTCAGTAAATACATCAAATTAAAAATTAAATTAAATTCAGTAATCAATAAATATCGCACAGACTATAGTAAAAGCGCAAGCACACACGCATCTCTGACCAACGTAAAGACTATAGCGGAATGCCAACCTGCCACGCGCCTGGTAATTAACTAAATAGTTAATTGGCGCAAAAATCTGATTCAAGCATAATTACAATAAACTATGTCTAGATTAAAATATTAATGCGAAAGCATCAATGTAAAAATAGGGTTTGAGATTTCTAGCCAAAATGAAAATGTCGAGGTAAGCCTCACACATAAATTGAAGTTGTTGAAGACACAACAGAAAGTGAATCTGATTCTATAGTAGTGTTTAGAAATCGAAATTATATAAAGTGAAAATCAGATTGTATAGTAGTGTTTAGAATTCGAAATTATATAAAATGAAAATCAAATTGTATGAGTTTTAAGTAAAATTAAGTAAATCATATATTATGAAGCAATCTGATTGGCCAGATCGTAACATCAGAACAAGAAAGGAGTCAGGTAACCAGGAAGTGCAAATGTTTTTAATACGGCACATCCGTAGTAACAATCAACAACTAAAAAGAGAGTCGAGCTAAGGCGTTCGATGAGGCAACAGTCACGCTCCTAAGTTACATAAAATTTGTTATAAATTAATAGTAAATCTAAAATAATAATATTAAATTTGTGCTAAATAAGAAAGAAAACCAGTGTAAAGGTTACAGAAGCAGAAATAACTGCAAAAATAAGTGTTTTAATCGTATTTAACAAGTGAGTGGAAGGCTTGGTAGTGTCTCCGCCGTAGAAGAGATTTGCGAGTAATATAAAAAGAAAAGGATCAGCATTTGTTAGTTTGTGTACCTACCAGTGATATCAAGAGAAGTTTTTGTGCGTGGTTGTCAAAAAGGATTAACATAATTTTAAAGGTAATAAAAAAATTTCAAACTTTGCTACTTTTAAGAAACATTGTGACAGAGGACTTGGTCCCATGTAATAGGTATAAGTTACGTAGGTTTGTCGTAGGGTAGAAATCAGATTTCAAGATATGTTTATTTTATTATCTATATATGACAATAAACGTATATATGACAATAAAACATATCCAATCAATTTCTTCTTTCTTGTTCTTTTAAAAAGTTTCAGGAAACAATTTAAGACTACTACATTTGAGCTTCTCTAAATTTTATTTAATTTAATAAAATATTACAATACCGTAACATTCACTATTTTGAAAAAGTAACTTCGTTTTAAAAATAATCTTGCCCCAAGATATTTATCATAGACCTAATTGGACCCCCTCTAGGACTAAAGAGTGCTCATGTCTCAAGTGATCCTTCTAGTAGATAGAAATTAGTGTTCAAAGAACTGGCGCCCATAAAACAGAATCCCTCTCTGTTAAATAAATAGGGACCACTAGGGAATAAATAGTGTAAGCATCCTGTAAGCAGATCAAATATTTCTTCATCATACTATTACTTTTACAATATCTCATAAATTCAAATTATAACAATTAGTCAACGTAAAGAGCATTGATAAAATCATAATATAATAAATTATCATCCCAACGTGGGATAAATATATAAAACTTTCATAAATTCTTACTATTTCAATTATCAACCAACGTCGGGCATTTAAAGGATTCATAAATTCATACTATTACAATATATATATATATATATATATATATATATATATATATATATATATATATATATATATATATATATATATATATATATATATATATATATATATATATATATATATATATATATATATATATATATATATATATATATATATATATATTATATGCTTGCAAGTTAGGATATTAACATGATGTAAGTTGATAAATTTGTTAGAGCCGTTAGCCGTTACAGATAAATGATGTATTCGTATTGGAAAAGCAAATGTTTTTGCTATGAAGACCTGCATGTGGTTGATTGGATCCACATACCACCGACCTTATCTGGATGAGACTACAGTTAGAAAAAATATGTCGGTTAATTATGCCTGATCATCAACTTATTCACCATAACAATTTTATTTGGTGTAAAACCAAAAAACAAGCCAGTTACCATTGGATTGGATACTAGATATACATACTAGATATACATACTAGATATATATACTAGATATACCTACACATACCTACACACCGATTCGTTATACTTTCTATTAAATTAATCGAGGATTTTGATAGTACAATGTTTACGGCAATAAAAATGATTATCTTAGAGGTATCGAAGGCAGCTCGTGCAGTTTAATTAACTCAAGCTGTACATTCATTAATGGTATTATTAAGCACTTTTAATTTCTTTAGTGCTATTTGAAAGTTATGAAAGCTAATTATAAAGTCAGCGGGGATAATTTCCCAGTCATCGTCTCAATTTTTACAGTCTCTCATTATTTAACAGTTTAAGATATTTAATTAAATGAGATCAGTGCAGGTTATGAGAATAATAAACAGGATAATAATAATTATAATAATAATTAGACAACACGTTCTTTTATAGTAGGTACTTAAATTAAAAAACAAAGTTAATTTAGTAGTAAGGGGACACTACGTTAGTGTCTAATAAACATATTTGGCAACATTGCTTTGAGGCTTGACAAGATCGAACATGATGCTTTCTGCTTCCGTATATTCAGTTATTCCATTTCTACTTGTACTTGTACTAGATTGACATTGATCATTATTTTTCAATGAGTAAATTTTGCATACATACTCTTCTATGACGACTGTTTTCCTTAATTATCAATTTAAAATATTGCTTTTTTTTAAATGTATTCCATTTATATATTATAAATATTATATCATATCGACGGATTTTATTATCCTGGAGAAGGCTGGAACCTTTGAAGTGATGATAGCACCAATGACGACGACGGCTGAGTTTCCGTCACTAATACTTCGCGCGACACACGTTCCGCCAACCATGTTGCTACAATCCGGAGACGATTAAAAGTGACTGATTTAATAATTTTAATCGTTAGTATAAGCGTTTTGATGTTAGGGATAAAATCAGTCAGCGTCGTCGTCATTGCTGAATTTTCTTCCATTTCGAATTCAAAGAAAATAGAAATCAAGTTCGTCTGTTTAATTTTTTCCGCCCAAAAATAATAAAGCAATTTGATTGTTTTTTTAATTTTATTTATCTCTGTTAACTATTATATCTAACAACGGATTTTATTCTATTTCAGATTGAAAGAAAAAAAAACAAAGAGACCTCAATGTATTCAGCCCAAAAACACAAAAAACAAAAATTATATAGCAATTTGATTGTTTTATATATAATTATTACATCTGTCGACTAATTTTAATCTATTTCAGATTTAAAGAAAAAAAATCAAGGTTGCATTTTTTTCAACTAAAAAAAATATATATATATACGGGGTAGTAAAGAAT
>CAXKVY010011267.1:0-25333 GCA_964058915.1 Tetropium fuscum | reverse complement strand
AAGTAACATCGTTTTCTGTGGTAGGTATCCAAAATATTCCAGTGGCATAAAAGAAACAATATTGATATGTCCATATAATATGTCTAGTAGAGCGAAATCCAGGGAAAATTATGAAGTTTTTTTATCGCAAAAATGCAACTTGATGACGTTGGATGCTACGGGTGGTTGATAATCACTGGAATCCATTTTTTTCGGCACAAAAACCTTTTCCCGAAAATATACGACAATGTTTGTCTGTATTGTCCCGACAAAAATTGTGATAATAAAAAATGTACCTGTATAAAAGAAGGCCTTAAATGTTGTGATGATTGCAAATGCAAATTATGCAATAATTGTATGCAAAGTAATATAGCCTAAAGTGATGATGGTGTAGAAAGTTTTTAGTTACTACCAATATAATATGTATAGTGTTTACACGTTTAATAAAAAAATAAATATGTTTTAAGGTGATTTTTAATAATGCAGCGAGTTTATGAACGTTCCTACATAGGTACGTACACTATGAGGGAGCTAATATGCATGCCACAAAAATTACTAGAAAAAATAGTAGCCCAACCTAATTAAAATATAATAATTATTGTGTTATATTTTTCCAAAACTGAATTAACGTTTGCATTAACTTTTAAAACAAACTATGTGTAATATTAATTCATTAATATTTTACTTAATTAACTATTTATGTTATACCTTTAAAAAGTTTTGCATGTATGAGCATCCCGGCACGAATTTCGCTCCTCTACAAGGTTAATATTCGGCAGTCGAGGCGGTAAGTACTGTGTGTACGCGGGCGCGCCAGAATATGGGCTTGGGCCGCTTTAAAAAAATCGCTGACGACATACTATCGTTCGCACACGAAAAATTATGATTTTAAAATCTTTTTTCATTTATTGGCTTCATTTGCCTCCCAGCATGTATAGACAAATTTCCATAAATAAAAATATTTCCCGATTGCTCAAAAATACATTAACGAAAATAACAAGACTAAGTCTGTTATTTTTTAAGCACATTAGAAAACATAGGGTATAATCGAGTTGTACATGTTTAGAAGCGCTGTTGTGTCTACTTTAATTAAAAAAAAATCAGCTCGATAGCACAATTACGTTTAGAGATATGACAGTGAAGGCGTTAAAAAACACGTTTCACAAAAACATATTTTGTTTTAGTTTTTTTCGAAATAAAAAAATCCTGGCCACCAAAAAATGTAAATCGTGGTTTCCTGTACACAATCACCTAATTAATGAATCGCACCAAGTCCGGTTTAGTTAATAGTTACTTAAGGTAATTACTTAAAGTTAATTAAATAAGGAAAATGGAATGTTTTTTAAATTTTTTTACCTACGTCTGGAACGAGCATATATTTTAGAACTTGTTTTTAAACTATTTTTAATTGCCTTCTTCACTGTAAAAGCTTTTCCATTTAACTGTCAAATAAAAACGGCTCGTAATAATTAAGTTGACAAAAGAGATTGAGCAAACTTAAATTAAAATTATCATACATCATGCATGAACGAAATCACGCGATAAGCGTTATTGTGCGTATCATTTATTTTTGTTACATTTGAAATACAGTATCTCTATCTATATGTACGATAATACATTTAGGAAATTTGCGATTTTAAGCCACAGACTAATCTATTAAAAAGTGTCTATCAAAGCAACTTGTAAATATTGAGTGAAGAGGTTATCGTTCTTTTCTTTAGCATTCTTACATTCTACGTCCTTGGTCCATTCGATTATTTATTAAGCGGGGAAAATATACAAATTGGTGTGAACAGGAATGCGGAACGCACCCGCATTTAAGAACAATTAACAAAGCAAAAGTAATACACTTCAATTTGATTATATTGAAGTATTTATTATTATGAAATTTAAATGCATTTAATCTAATCTAGATGCATACTTTTTTAAATATTACCCATAAGGGCTAATCATCAACGTTCAGTTAGCAGTTTGATTCAAATTAGGTTTTGTAAATGAAAGAATCGTCTCCTCTTTGATATAAATCATGTCAAGTATTCAGTGGCAGTTGCTGTATAATTTAAATGTTTATTTAAATATTTATTATTACTGTATTTGTATTACTATTCATTTTATTATTATTATTTATATAAGTAGTTAAAATTTCTAAATTTCAAAAAACCCTCGCTCATGTTAGAATATTGCATCATTCCGGCGCTCGGCGCTGAAAAACTGCTGCCTGCATTAGCACAGTATACATTCCTGTCGAATGCTTCCGATCATATCCGATTTCATAAGAGCGATTGGGGCACAGCTTATGTGCGACGTGCGGCTTCGACCGTTGACTCGCCGATCCCAGTACCATTTCGAGTTTTGAAAGAGTGCGTTTGTGTGGGTTTTATAATTCGTGTAATAGTGATACTTAATAATGAATTCCGTAAATAATATCATTCAAATAAATTTTGATAGGCTGCTATTAGCTGATAAAATTGAAATTGAAGAACTGAGGAGGCCGTTGCCTGATATAAAGTTATCGCAAACTTGTCAACGAAAGGCCGAAAACCGGTCTTTTACGCGATATGTGGGTGTGAAATAACAAATTTGTTGTATTGTTTTCCGTGCTTGCTTTTTTATAAAGCCGACTCTAGAATTGACCCCAACTGGGCAAGAAAAGGAGTTAATGATTTACACCATCTTCCTGAAAAAATGAGGAAACATGATTCGTCACGTGACCACATCAATTCTTGTACTGCCTTTGCTTTGCCCGGTAAGGTTAATATTATGTCTCAGTTAAGCTCTGCATACAGGGATAGTATTATTTCGCATTATAATAAGGTCGAGAAAAATCGCCACATTTTAAAAAGGATAATCAGTTGTGTAAAATTTTGTAGTGCTTTTGATTTAGCACTTAAGAGGTCATAATGAAAGTGAATCCTCTAAGAACCAAGGAATATTTAAAGAACTAATTAATTTCACTTCAGAGTTGGACAATATACTAAAAGAAAATTTGCGTACAGCAACCGTTTTTAATGGAACCTCAAATATTATCCAACATGAAATTCTAGACTGTATGTTACAAGTGTGTGGGGAAGAAATTTGTAAACAAATTGAAAAGGCAGACTATTTATCAATACAATGCGATGAAACCACTGATATCTCAAATTATTGTCAAATGGTTTTAATGTTAAGATATTTTTATGAAGGTTCCATCAGAGAATATTTTTGGGGTTTTATTAGGGTGAAAGATAAAACAGCCGATGGGTTAAAAACATGCGTTGAAAATGAAATTGACCCCCTCGTTTTAAAAACTCCCCAAAAATTAATAGCTCAAACGTAAGATGGCGCAAATGTTATCAGCGGCGTGAACAGAGGCGTTCAAGCTCAAATTAGAACAAAATATCCCAATACTCATTTAATTCATTGTTATTATGCCCATAAATTAAACCTCATTATGCAGAAATCGACAATCGTGTTTTTCAATAATCTGTCGGCCATACCTGTTTTTTTTTTCAAACTTATCTCATCGTTATGATGTTTTGCAAGAGATAATAAATAAAAGATTAACAATGGCGGTGATAATTAGATAGAATTATAATATTCACAGTTAATTTTGTTCACGAAAATCTTGAAAAGCTTGTAGAAGTGTGTGAAGAAATTGAAACCAGATGTGAGAAAAGTGTTACTTCAAATGTAGCATCCGGTGTTAGAAGGGCATTGGAAGATCCAGGATTTATATTTTGGTAAAATTCCTCCATAAAATTTTGCCACATGTTGACATATTGTATAATCAATTGCATTAAAAAAATAAGGACAGCGTACAGTTGCAAAAAGACCTACTAATTTTCGAGAAAAGTGTTTCTGACGTTCAGACAAACTAATTCTCTTAAAAACATTGTTGAATCAGAATATCCAACATCTAAAAGAAGGCGAATGGATGACAATTTTCGAAGTGTTAATGCCAAAGAAGTTTGTGATACAATTACAGCATAAATGAGGGAACGCCTTTTCGTCATTTCCACGACGGACCGCAGAGCGGATTCTATTTTTAAAAATTGTGTAGTTTAATCTGTATAAATATTTTGATCTTTTTCCTACCTATAAACAGCGTAACAGTGAGTACCTATTAGTAAAGTGATTTTTTTGACATTTTGACGAATTTTTTGAATTTTAAGGTAGGTGGATTTTTGTTTAAAACGAGCGTTTCTTTTTTTAATTTCCTCTAGGAATCCCCCTGGTGCGCCCCTCTAAACTCAAACTCCACGAACCGCAAGTATTTCAATAAAAATTTTGAGTAATGGAAAGCAATACCTAACACATTTGAGTTTACGTACATGGAACGCTTACCTTAAAATGTTGACCATGGAAACGATTATATAAAAATGGACTGTATAGTATTTTAATTGAATTGCATTGTTGAATTCTAATCTTTGTCTACTGCACTTTGTTTACTGCACATGAATGGAACAAACAATTACCAAAATATAAACGTACGTCAATTTCATGCAATATGTGCGTTTTTGAACTACCGCTTTCCGCAATTTTTTATTCCGGCACTGAGAAGTGAGTTTTTGTCTTTTAGATGCAACATCAAAAAGTCATCCGACTTATCCCAAAATACTTAGAATTTACGATGATTAAAACTCATTCTTATTATTAAAGATCGCAAACCGCAAAAATCTATAATTACAGTGATAATTATTAATTCCGTTTAATTTATTATTCCTTAACAAACAAGAAAAATAATTTTAGATTAATCGCATAATATTCTATATAAACAATACTATAAAAAAAACTAACCTGCACATGCTGCAATATACAAGAAGTTCCTATTGGGGTTACCACTTGTTGCACTGACCATCGTCGGCGTGACTATGTTCACGATCCCGTCGCCGTCGTAACGGGTCTCTGCTTCTTCTTCCGTCCCCGCCACTTGCTCATATTTGTAATCTTCCTTGGTGTCGTCCATTTTCCTTCATTGACATTGGCTTAATTAGTATATGACGCGGGGCAAAACATATAAAACACACCCACCCTTTAGACTGCAGATAATATTTTCTTACTTTATTATTATAGGAACCGAGAATAGGTTTGACCCCCCAATATAAACAGATTCCTACTTATTTGCATTTAATGGAAACAAAATTTGTTTCTCGGATCAAAAAACTGGAAAAAACCGGCCTCTTTTATTACTTGGAGTATCTTCGCCTATCAGAAGATGCTCCTAATCACGTTTGAAGGCATGTCCATGACGCTGCTACAGAGCCCGTGTTGGGTTGGAAGCAACGGGGCAATCCATTATCGCTTTATATGTTTATTAAATGCTGATAAAAATTACTAATTTGGTCTTGATATACAGTCTATAACTTCGTCTTTAATTTGACATGAACGTCGCGTGGTCGGTGCATTTTTTTATGATTTTCATTTACGTAAATATTATCGCCTTTATTTTTTTAAGGACAACCAGTCACGTTTCTCTAAGACTCCGACATACACCCAGAGAAGAAAAAGGAGCAGATTTTGAACACTTAATTTGATTTTTTAGTGTTGAAAACACTTATAGAGAGCCAAGTTTGAGTATTCCACCGTCACGAAATCGTAAGATTCGAGCGACACGATGCGGGGTCTTATATGATACGATGTGTGTGTGTATAATTCTAACACGTTGAATAAACAAACGTCCCAGTACTTGTGACAACTGATTCATTTAGAGAAGATTTGCCTGCGTTTTATTGGTAAATTTATCATGTTAAGTTTCATATTTTCCATAAATATTTGTTCTCTTTTATTGTATAAATAGGTTGCATTTATTACGTTACACTTTTAAAATTTGTGAGACATGTTTATATATAGTATGTCCGGGTCCGCGGATGTGGTTTACAATGGCTGAAATACGTAAAAATTTTAAATTGTCGAGAAAATGTTATTATTTATAAAGGTTGTAATGCCGTCGACAAAAATCATATTTTTTATACTGGATGGTTACAAATTAAAAAATCTCAAAAAATGTTTAGTTTTCGAGAAAACGCTATTGTTTATAAAAGTTTTTGCTTGCCTAATGTCGACAAAAATTATGTTTATTATACGAATTTAAAGAAAATTTAAATAAAATTACAAGAATTTAAAATTCGGTTAAAGTTCGTACTTTTTGATCACCACGTATAAAAAACTAATGATGATTTTGCCACAATTATGTTTTTATACGGGGTGATCAAAAATCACAAAGTTTACTCTTACCAAATTTTAAGATTTTGTAATTCTTAACCACCCTGTATATACAACACAATTTTTGACAAATCCATCACTATCTTTAGGCAAACAAAAACTTTAATCACAGCTGACATGAGTTGATTAGCTGAGTCGAATGACTGAAGTTTTTTACTGTTTTTTTTTATAAACAAAAACCTCAAATTCTTTTTGATTGGACATTGAATATCTCACTTCTTAAGAGCCTGACAGGCTGGTACAGGCGGCTTCTCTTACAAATGCCCCATTAACGAAATGGAGAATTGGCAATGCCGCGAAGAGTCGATTGCGAACAGTCCTCTTCTTCGCCTCGGGTTTTTTTGGTACACAAAAATTTGTTTTTGTATAAATTGCCGATTAGGAATATCAGACACCGACAATGCTGCTTAAACGCCGATCTCACTTCTATGAGATAGTCACAATCTTGTCGATATAAATATGTTATCCACACGGCGGTATTCTGCTATCCACCGGTGTGGATTTCTGCCTGTTTGCGTAACTGGATAATGGTCACTTAGATCATATCCCTGCGGCAAATGGTTTTCAAAAATAAGACGGGCCAAATTCATCGCAACGGTATCAACGTTCTCGGCACACGGCAGGTACTAATCGAAAACATATTTGTTATATGCACGGTTAAGGAATCGCAAACCCGACTGAATATCACATGCAAGATAGCCCGTTTAAAACGACAAGACCTTCAGGTAGTGATTTAAGTTGTCAATATCAAAGTTAATATAGTGTTTTAGATTATTAATATCAAAGGTACTTTACTGATATTGAAACAATAAATATTAAACCAATAATTTCATTTTAATTTTTTTTGCAGAAATTTCACGTTCACTTTTAAAGATCAGTATCAATAACGAACTTGAGAGGGGATAATGGATATGATTGCTGAAATCATAATTTGATAATCTATACAAATCTAAACAAAAAATCGATGACGTCATTACGCGGGACTCTTCTAATAGTGTGTCGATATTCCAAGGCCAATAACGGAATCACTTTTAATAGAAATATACCAATTTAGAAAATAAATCATAATCCCGAAACAATCCAAGTAAGGGAAACATTTAAAAAAATATATATCTATAGTTTGTAACATCGAAATATGGTGAATACCAGTTACGAGACATCTAATTAACGTTTTTGAATCATTTTCATTTCCAAAAAATGTACAGGGTGGCAAAAAATTATTTTTTTAATTTAAATTGAATTTTCTCATTTTTTTCAAATGGAGCATCTTGTATATTTTTCAACGATGTGATGTAGAAATGAAAAACTAACAGACTCGCCCGAAACAAAAGTCATGTCTACGCTTTATTAAAATTCATTTTGTAAAATTCCAACCAGATATTTTAAATTCAAGACAAATACACAATTTATACCAAGACTTTATACTTCTTAAATTTGACACTTACCTACTTATTTATAAAACGAAAATGGTTGCCATTAGCGATAGGGAAGTACTTACAAGAAATGTTTATTTTTCATTTCTACATCACATCGTTGGAAAATATACAGAGTGCTATTTGAAAAAATTGAGAAAATTCAATTTAAAAAGTTCTTCATTGAAAAAATTTTTTTTGGCCACCCTGTACATTTTCAGGAAATGAAAATACTTCAGAAACAATAATTAGATGTCTCGTAATTGATATCCACATAAGTTTTACATTAAAACCATAATTGTGACTGATTGAGTGATTGACTGATTGAGTGATTTTTTTAATATCCATCTTCAGGTTGCATTATTTCAACAAAAAAATTAATTATATATATACAGGGTGGTCCACTTTCGAAAGCGGAAACTTTAGAGGAAGACAGAGAACCACAAAATAATATCAGTTTGTATTATCAACTATATTCGAAAAATGCTTCGTTAGAAAGATATAGGGTGTAAAATTTTTTATCAAAAGTTCCAAATTTATTAATATTTTTAAAACTACTTTAGATATTTAAATGAAATTTTGAATAGGTAATCCAGATACATATTTTTACGTGAAAAATATTATTTTTCCTCCACCAGTGGCGTGCGTACGGACAGATCTTTGGGAAATTTTAATGTAAATTGTTGGAAATTTTAATGTTGTAAATTCAGCAAATATTCTAGAAATAGTTTTTGTTTCTAAAAAAACATTGGCGTACCATTTTTTTCATTAAAATTTCCCGAGGACCTGTCCGTACGCACGCCACTGGTGGAAGAAAAACAATATTTTTTACGTAAAAATATGTATCTAGAGTACCTATTCAAAGGTTCCAAATTTCATTTAAATATCTAAAGTAGTTTTAAGAATATTAATAAATTTGAAACTTTTGATAAAAATTTTGACACCCTATATCTTTGTAAGATCATATTTTGAAAAAGGCCCGAAAGGGACCGAGACGTTAAGATTTTGTAATCAGTCGTTTTATTGCTACCATCCCAAATATTTGTAATTTCGAATTAACAACAGACAAAATATGTTTTAAAACATTAATTACTGTCTCCACATTTTAACATTATCACCACCTCAGACCATTATATCAATGTTAAACATAAGATGGGATTTTATTTTTTTTTTGATTAACTTTTAGTCTTTTATTTCGACTTAATTAATTGCTATTATATGTTGCCCCGATAACCTCTAGCATTTTTTTGTATAATGATATGATAAACAGTATGATTCCACCGAATAGATCAACTTAAAATTATAGGAGGGGATGGGTGAGCATTATATTATACCATTATTGGTTACATGGAATTTAAAATACCATTTTATAGTATACCTACTTATTACGATTTATCAGAAATTATTACACAACAGTAATTTTTCCTTTCATTCATCTGAAGTGTTTTTATTTATCTTTATCTACTTTCAATAACTAGATATTGGTCTCGACCACATAAATCCATTACAACATAATAAGTTTATAATTTAATAGTTGTTTATGCAATTCCAATTAAATTTGTTCCATATATGGACACTATGAGAAACCAAATGCAGTACCTACATATTTTTTAACTAGGAAATTATTTCATTTACAATTTCAAATTCTCTAATTACCCCCTAGCATCTTGAGGTAGGTATTGAATTGTTTTATCAAAAATATATTTTACATAAAATATGGCAACACTCGGAGTAGTTTCCATAAACACCTAAACACTTTTACTTCGCTCGACGCGCGTTTCGCCAACCAAGTTGGCATCATCCAGAAACGATTAAAACTGTTCAGTTTGAATCGTCTCCGGATGATGCCAACTTGGTTGTCGAAACGCGCGTCGAGCGAAGTGAAAGTGTTTTGGTGTTTGTGGAAATTACTCCGAGTGTTATAATTACATCAAAGGTTCCAGCCCTATCCAGTACAAAAAATGGCGCCAAAATTATTGGCGTTTTCGAAATAGAGTAACACCAACACCATATTCTGAGAATTCCTTTGGGCAACAACTTAACTTTTAAAAAATTTAAAAACTTAATAATATCGATATATTCAGAAGATCCCCACTTCTTTTACTAACCTGTAATTTGCAATCGCTCGCCACCTTAAACAACCGTCACAGGAGAGACGTAACAAATATCTGAAACTTCACTGAATATGACCCCCTTACATTTATGATATCAACAGTATCAACAACGATATCTGTCATCTTCATATTGTTAAAAAATACCTAATCAGCACTTTCATTTGTGCACTTGTAACATCTTAACTATACAAAAAATCTACAGTATCACTCGCTGTAAAATTATCTCAACTACTTTAGTGCCGATTACGGGAATGTAAGACGTACCTGATAAGGCACCTCAGAAAATTGAATTTAAACACGACACCTGCATCTAGGGAGAATCTCCCTAGAAACAGGCATGCCACCAGAATATCTACTAAAATGTTCATTTAATTTTGTAAGGTAGTGTAGGATAATAAGGCCAGTCATGTAATAAGGCCGGAAGTAGTCTTGGTAAAGAAGAAATTCTGGAATTGTACTCTTAACGCCATCTGTGTATTTGAAGGCTAACACAAGCGTGAATAATACAGAGCACTTAAACATAGAGCGTTGTCGATCCGCTGCGAACCGCGTTTTCTCAGCTCAGTGACATAAGAAACGTCATCATAAAATAAGTTATATTTATATTTAAATAGTCATATTTTTGTTGGCACCTGTTTATATTATGTATTAATGGTTCTGTGAGCTATAACTTTAACGAAAGTGTCAGATTCGGGTAACCTTAAAAAGTTAGAATGTACTAGACATGCAATAAAGCCACGGCCTTATTACCTGCTTTAGTATCACAGTGATTTTCTTATTAAATCCCACATTATCGTGTTAATTTATTCTTATAAGAAAACGCTTTTTAAACTTGAAATATGTCGCGTTACCACTCGTTCACGAGGCAAAAGGGAAAGGAAAGGACAATGGCCTTGAAATCAGGTCATATGCTATAAAACTGCAGACAGGCTAAACGATGTGTTTTTCTAGGACAATTTTTATTTTTGAATGAACAGATTGGTTTTGTTGTAGTTAACTTATTGTACATGTGTGCATGTGTGTGATAAATAGTAAACTTATATTCGTGTTTAGTTTTTAGTAGGTATTTAATAAATTAATCATGAATAAGATCGGCCTGTTCAATTTGGCACGAGCCGCCACTGAGCTCAGCATGTTAGGAAGAGTAGGGGAAAGTTTTGCCATAGTCATAATTTTCTAGCCATTAATGTTTTTTTTGATAGAAATTTTACCCGGAACCCCCGGAAATGAAAATTTTGGCACCCTTTTCGGTTTCTCGCCTATACCTCAAAAACTATGCGTTTTAGCGAAAACATAATTCTGTACAAAATTGAAGTAGACAAAATTCCCTACATTTTTCATGTACTTTATTTTTTTCTACGGCCGATCGTTCCGCCGCTAGAGCTTTTTTTTTAATTCAGAAAAATAGAGTAATACAAAAATTCAACAATATCCATAGGTGTTCCATTAAAAAAAATGTTTTCTTTACTTTACTTCTTTACTTATTAAAGGGGTTCAGTTAAAGTCCTGCAACTGTCATTCCATAATTTCTTTTCCATTTTCAATAATAACGATAATAAGTGGTAATAATGAAAACCCTATACTTTCGTTCATATTTAAAGTGAAGTATTACCTGCTTGCGATAAGATCCACGTGATTCTGTATCGATTGCCTTGTAAATTATATAACAAATGAACAATAATAAGTAAATAATAGCTATTTATCCCAATCTACATAATGTTTGTAAAGCAAAACGTCGCATATTTGCTTTCCTGGCGTCGAGTGTCACAATATCTGTCACTCAACGGGTCTTGATCGTCCTCCGACAACACAATCGCAAAATTACAACAATCATATTTTATGTAACGCTACATGGTTTTGACGTATGCCCACTGATTAGGATTACTTTGAAGCAGGATATAAATTAATTTAGTAGGAATAATGAATTATATAAAAGTCATTCCCCATTCCCCATAAACAAAAAGTAGAAAAAGGATGTAGTTCGTGATTAACGCGCCGACAAAATACCTACCTACGTGCTGGTCTAGCCTAGACGTAAAATTTAAGGTCACACGGAAAATTGCTCTGGTCACGGGTTATCTGTATGGACGCAATACTCACGCAACGCTGTAAATTTAACAACAATAATTATTGTGAGGTGGTACTCTCACTCGTAACCCTTCGTGTTTGCGTTCATTTTTCCAAGTTATATTTTTGCACTTCTTATTTATTACGCAAAATAGATAAAATACCAATTTTAATCAAGCGGAAAATTAGTTATTTAGAAGTCATAGATGAGAAAAACAACGACAGTCAAGAAAATTTTGATATTTCATGAAATTTAACAAAATAATTTTATATGTTTATTTTGAATACAAACAATGCATTTAATACATTATTATATATACTTCGATCGGTTTTGGATAATTTTTTTTTGCAAAAACCCTGTTCATTTTACATTCACTTCGTATTTCAAGAAATATTGACGGCAACATTTCAATATACTTCATATGAAACTTTTTGTAGAGAATTTCCCATCAAAATGGTTGTTTAAAATTAAAAAAAAAATTGATGTTGAAAAAGTTTCCGTTGGATTGTCTAATATATGAGTTTCAGTTAAAGCTTTAACTAAATAATTATTCCTTTTTAATTTACTAGCCGAGATGTTACAGCTATTTCAATTTTAGTTTAATATCTATTCTATTTTCTCACATATAATTTGCGATACTCTTGCGTCTTAAATAAGTTTCAATAAACTTTGAATAATCAACACTATCCTTCATGCGGAAGAATAATTTTGAGTAAATATTTAAACGAACAACAATTACTACTGGATAGGGCTGGAACCTTTGATGTAACTGTAACACTCGGAGTAGTTTCCACAAACACCAAAACACTTTCACTTCGCTCGACGCGCGTTTCGCCAACCAAGTTGGCATCATCCGGAGACGATTAAAACTAATCTTAAACTACAAAATCTACCATATTTATACTATTTTCATGGTGACGTCACTAATGATATCACCGTGAAATTTATGCGTGACTAATCACGGTTCAATCATCGGTTGCTAAGCAACGCGTAAAGCGGGCTATACGGTATAGGTCCCTTGTCGCTATTCATACTACTATTACATTTTACAATTTCTATGCTCTCAAATGCATCCAACTGTCTATTATTGGTCACATTTCTAACTAATCTTAAATTACTAATATCTATTCTATGATTGTTGTCAAAAGCATGTTGTGCAACACTAGACTTATCTGTTCTTCCATATTTTAGATGAGCCATATGCTCTTTAAATCTGGTGTTAATTGATCGTCTCGTTTGTCCAACATATTTTCGATCACAATCATTACAACTAATTTCGTAAATCCCAGACCTTTCATTTGGAACAATTTTATCCTTTGGATTGTCTAAAAGTTGTTGTAATTTGTTGCTCAACGAATGAATCGCTGTTATACCCACGTTTTTGAAAACCTTACTCAAACCACGAGTAAACCGGGGTTCGTACGGGATGGATACATATTTTGGAGCCTCTATATCCTTTTGAAAGGTCGTAGAATTACGAAGTGTGTCCTTAAATTTACGCTTCCTAATTAGTTTTTCAACTATATCTCTAGGATAACCATTACTCACAGCTATATCTTTAATTAATACTTTTTCTTTTTCAAACCTCTCATTACTGAGAGGGAAACTTAGTAAACGATGGACAAGAAAATTAAAACTTGCCATTTTATGTTGATAGCAGTGGTGAGAGTCATTAGGGATATATCTGATCGTACTGGTATCTTTTCTATATACACTGCTGGCCAATAGGTTGGAATAATTCAAATTTTTAGGGTAAGTTTCGATACATATATCTTCTGAACGATATGGAATATCAAAATACGGATTTCAGGACGTTTTTGGAAATTTCATCGACAAAAACTGGTCTGAATATCAATTTTCCATTATGCTCAAAAAAGGAATATACGGGGTTGTAAACTAAACCCCTAAAAAAATCAAAATTTCATTCTTACCGAGAATTTAGGAAAACCAAAATCGAGTTAAATTTTTTATACCGGGGTAATCTATGGACCAATTCGAAAAAACAAATTTGGCCGATTTTTGATATCTCGCTTATTTTTGAATATACGGCGTTTTTATTGAAATTAGGACAATTTTTTGGAAATGTATCTCTTACTTTTTAAAAACAAAGTAAGTAATGGATTTTTTTCTTATTTTCAAGTAAGCTTACATGCCTCTAGCTGCCTCAGTAGCTAGAATTGACATTTCTTATACAGGGTGCCTGCGAAAACATTTAATAAGCATGTGTCACGAAAAATCTGTATATTTAAATAAACTGTGTGCAGAACCCTGTATGATTAAAATGAACGATAATTTTAAAATTTTAAAACTGTGAAGGGAAACCTTAGAAAAATATCTCGAAACGGTTTTTTATTTTTCTTGATCGGATGAGTATTATCATAATCACCAGCTAATCGTTACTACCGCAAGTTTTTTAAATGTTTTATATAGGGATTTACCGTGTAATTACAACGAAACTGTAAATTATGATAATACTCATCCGATCAAGAAAAATAAAAAACCGTTTCGAGATATTTTTCTAAGGTTTCCCTTCACAATTTTAAAATTTTAAAATTATCGTTCATTTTAATCATACAGGGTTCTGCACACAGTTTATTTAAATATACAGATTTTTCGTGACACATGCTTATTAAATGTTTTCGCAGGCACCCTGTATAAGAAATGTCAATTCTAGCTACTGAGGCAGCTAGAGGCATGTAAGCTTACTTGAAAATAAGAAAAAAATCCATTACTTACTTTGTTTTTAAAAAGTAAGAGATACATTTCCAAAAAATTGTCCTAATTTCAATAAAAACGCCGTATATTCAAAAATAAGCGAGATATCAAAAATCGGCCAAATTTGTTTTTTCGAATTGGTCCATAGATTACCCCGGTATAAAAAATTTAACTCGATTTTGGTTTTCCTAAATTCTCGGTAAGAATGAAATTTTGATTTTTTTAGGGGTTTAGTTTACACCCCCGTATATTCCTTTTTTGAGCATAATGGAAAATTGATATTCAGACCAGTTTTTGTCGATGAAATTTCCAAAAACGTCCTGAAATCCGTATTTTGATATTCCATATCGTTCAGAAGATATATGTATCGAAACTTACCCTAAAAATTTGAATTATTCCAACCTATTGGCCAGCAGTGTATATCAAATTCTAACCTATTGTCACTATTTTTAATTAGTAATACATCTAAAAATGGAAGTTTTCCATTATTTCCTAGTTCATATGTAAACTTTACAGAAGTGAAACGACTATTTAATTTGGAAATGAAGTTTTCTACATCCGCAATCTTAGTGTCAAACACGGCAAAAATGTCATCCACATACCTAAGCCAAATCCTAGGAAAATACTCGAATTCTTCTTTTGCTTCAGTTTCAAACCGACTCATGAAGACATTAGCAATGAAAGGCGATAAACAGTTACCCATTGCGGTTCCTTCATGTTGTTCATAAAACTTGTCATTGAAACGGAAGCAATTTTGTTTCATACAAAGTTTTGTAAGGTTTATATATTCTTCTATTACTTCTTTTCTATAGTTGTTTAATTCGAGTAAATCCTCAAGATAGTCCAAGGTCTGTGGAATTGGTACACTAGGAAATAATGAACAAACATCAAAGGATATCAAAATTTCACCCTCTTGCAATTGAAAATTCTTGACCTTATCAATGAAATCATTCGAATTTTTAACTGAAAAACTAGGCTGTGTAATGGGCAAACTTTCAAATTCCTTAAAAACCAAAAACTTAAAAAATTGACTACTAATGTACCAAAAAATGTTCCTCGGAAGGTCGTTAACATTGTGGAAAATCACTCGTCACACTCTTTTGATAAAGAAGAACTTGACCTTCTAAACAAGGGTTTAAACTTTGCTGTAGCCTCTTCTGATAAGATTTTGGATGATGTCGTGGCAGGGATTGAAAGTTCAATTCAATATCTGCCTGATTCATCCAAGGGTCTCGTCAGAGTGGCTTGCAGGAACCAAATTTCTAATTGCTATCATATTCATAGCAGAAAGAAAAACTAATCAAAATGAGTAAAAGGGCAAATAGGCCAAAGAGCAAAAAATAATAAGTCGAAATTTTGGAAACTTCTTTTTGTTTCAACATTTTCGGCATAATATAATTTTTTTTAAATAAGCCATTTCGATGGGACACAATTCTCTACAAAAAGTTTCATATAAAATATATCGAAATTTTACTTTGCAAGATATATTGAACTAAAAACTTAAAACTAATGTCCTCACCAGGATCACCAAAAACCAGCATATAAAAAAAATGTCACATTGGCGCAATCGCATTGGCAACGTGTTCTTTTAGTTTTTTCTTACTATAATTTTTATTGAGTAAAATAATATTTTTTTCAACAAAATGAGATTGAATAAAATATCTTTATAAGGAGGAATAAAAACAAAAAAAAATCAAAAATTATAGAAATTTTGTTTCGTTTGCAAGATGTATTGAAAAATCTGAAAACTGAACTGAATCAGGATCATCAAAAACCAGCATATTAAAAAAAAAAATGTGACACTGGCGCATTCGCCACTATATAGAATTAACTGAAAGTGATACATTCATTAAATCTCGGATCATCCAGCACAAAAATTATTCTTCTTCATAGCAGAAAATAAAACTAATCAAAATGAGCAAAAGGGCAAATAGGCAAAAGAGCAAAAAATAATAAAAGTCGAAATTTTGGAAACCTTTTTCTTTTTGTTTCAACATTTTCGGCACAATTTAAATTTTTTAAAATAATCCATTTCGATAGGAAACTCAATTATCTACAAGAAGTTTCATATAAAATATATCGAAATTTTGCTTCGTTTGCAAGATATATTGAAAAAACTTAAAACTAATGTCCTCACAAGGATCATCAAAAACCAGCATATAAAAAAATGTCACATTGGCGCACTCGCATTGGCAGCGTGTTCTTTTAGTTTTTTTTACTATATTTTTTATCGAGTAAAATAATATTTTTTTCAACAAAATGAGAAGGAAAAAAATATCTTTATAAGAGGAATAAAACCAAAAAAAATTTCAAAAATTATCGAAATTTTGCTTCGTTTGCGATATATTGAATAATCTGAAAACCCTTATCTCCAATTTCCACCCCCTAATTTAATAGCATCACGCACTTTTGATTTTATTTATTCTTAAATGACTCATTAACCGATTCCTGCAATAAAAACCCGTGAACATCTCAGTTCCTTACTGCCCTGTTTTTTAGGACATAATAATAGTCTATGAAGAGTTTTATCTGTAAATATATTTTTACTTTTTAACAATCGATTTAAAACTAGAAAGGTCCGAGCTTGGCCCAAGAACCAAAAGGTAGCTGAAAATACAGAAACAAAAATATTCAACATGCCCGACATTTCAGCTATTCAGTGCCTCTTGAATCTCCGCTAGGGACTTCCCCCTGGTCTCGGGAACCACGAAGTACACGAACACTGTGCCACAGGCCATCACTCCAGCAAACCCGTAAAAAGTGACATGTGCCCCAAGATCAGCATTCAATATGGGAAACGAGAAAGTCACCAGGAAAGCAAACATCCAATTAGTTAATATAGCAACTCCGCTAGCGATTCCTTTTATTTCCGGCGAAAACAATTCGCTCATCAGCATCCACGGAACAGGCCCATACCCGAAGGAAAAGCTCACCATGAATAGGACCGTACTGGCTAAGGGTACAAACCCCAAATGGTCCACGTTAACGCCAATAGTCTTCAGGTGGAAAAACATGCCCAACCCTGACAGGCACAGGAGCATTCCAACCGAAGACAACATCAAGTAAAACTTCCTATTAGCCTTTTCTATGATCACAATAGAAAGATAAGACACTATCACTTGCACCAGGTTTATAATGACAGCCGATAAATTAGGAGACATATCCGTACCAGCCGCTTGGAAGATGCTCGCAGTGTAGAAAACCACGGCGTTTATCCCGCTGAGCTGCTGGAAGGCCAACACTCCTACTGCAGAAATCATCGCCCTCAAGTTAGCTTTATTGGTGATGACATCTATTACAGAAGCCGTCTTCTCTCTAGCTTGCATTTCCCTCTGGATAGCCTTCAGTTCTGCGGACACATCATACCGGCTACCTCTGAGGTCCCTCAGGGACGCCTCCGCGGCTTCTAGCTTGTTCTTCTCCACTAGATGTACCGGCGTTTCGGGCATAAACAGAAACGTGACACCGAACGCCACTGGCGCGACGGCCAGTGTCAGCGATAGCCACAGCCAGTTCGCGAACCAGCCGATAATACAAGTGAACAGTATCCCGCACGAGAGGAACATCTGCAAAAACGAGCCAAACGTGCCTCTGTTACGCGCCTCTGCGACCTCGCCCAAGTACATCGGCGCCACCACGCATATCCCGCCTAAGCCTACGCCCGCCAAAAACCGACCGGCTATCACAATTTCCACGCATGCAGCGAACGATATCAGCAGGTAACTTAGAAGGAACGGTATGGATAACGCCAAGATGACCGGTTTTCTCCCGAATTTATCCGCGCAGTATCCGGTGGGTATGGCGGACATGAGAGCTCCAAAAGTCAGCATTGCTCCGATCAGGGCTCCTTCTCTCTCGGTAACTCGAAAGCCTGGGGTGGCGACGTGGACGTGCGCGTCGCTCGTTTCATTTGTGAAGTCTTGTAGGATGTGCGACAGTCCCGGTGAGGTCCACGATAAGACCGTTCCGGCACAAAATGCGCCCAAAGATACTGAAAATAGAGAAGTAGCTGTTACCAAAAATATGACGCTTTGTGATGAGCAGTTTATGATGCAAATAATCCGGTCAAAATAGCCAAAAAATACGGGCAAGTTTGCAAAAATGCGCATGGAGCTGAAAATTGGTACGAATTGATAACACAATGGCAAAAAATGTATTCAATGTCGAAGTTTTCAAAGTTTTTGTATGTTCGTTATCTCAGAACTCCGTCATTTATAAATCAATTTTAAAAAATCTTATTTTATTGGAAAAGGGATGTTTTCAAGAGGGCCCCGTTTTATTTTTATTGGCATTGGACCTGGAATTCCAAAGATAACGGTAAACTCGTTAGATATACCAGAAGAAATGGCGAATGCGTCGGTCACAACCGTAATTTATAGATATTAAAATTAATTAAAAAATATTTACATCACAACAAACTTTATATAATATCGCATACACATAAACTATATGTATATTTAGAAAGATTAATGCATCATGTTGAAAACAGGGTTCGAGGATAGACTCTCGAAACAGATAGTAATATAGAGAGGAGGGACATTTTTTGAATATTGAAATTAGATTTCGAAAGGTGAATGTAATAAGCTGAATGTAATAAGCTGAATGAGAATGAATACAGCTTAGAAGTGATAATTAAACCATGTATATTGTAAATTATAAAATTTAAATGTAAACCTAAATAATTAAAATAATAGCCTTAATATGATTGGCCAGATCATACAACAAAAGTAAAGCATGGAGCTCGTATCTAAGGAAATTCAACTGTTCAATTTTGGCTAACATCCGGAGCAAACGGATAATAATGCATGAGAGTCAAGCAATAGCGTTCGAAGGACGAGCAGCTCGCTAAATTTGTATTAAAATTTGTACAAATTAATATTTAGCAGTGATTTAAATTTAACAAATTAGTGCTACGTTTGCAGAATCCCAACGGAAAACGTTCTACAGTTAAATTAAACACGGAATTAAGTGGTTTTTTGTCAAATATTCGACATTCCAAGTGCAGCGTTTCCAAGCGTGCTAAGGAAGTAGACGAGTGAAAAGGCTAAGCAAGTATATGATTCCATAAAAAAACAGTGAGTAAAGAATCTGAGATTTCCAATTTTGGTAAAAAGATTTCCAATTTGGGTAAAACCTAAACTCAGTTGAAATAAACAAGCGTCTCATCGAGTGTAGCACTGTCCCAGAGTACGGCATAGTTCCGGTAGAAGGCAGCAAGCTTGCTTAAGAAGTTAGCCGCAGAGTAATAGTGCAGCAGCGTTCCGAGAGATGGCAGCAGTAGTTTCCAGCACCAGAGTAAACAAACCAGTGTTGTGAAACTAATAAATCGTGTAGTGCTTCGAATAATAAATCGTGTTGTGTTTCGAAAAACAAAAAGGGATTATAAAAACTTCTTAAGGTAATAACCATTTAAAACAATTTTAATTTTAAGGATATATTGTTCCAGAGGCCAACGCTCATGTACTTAGGATAAGCTACATAGTTTTTTTTGGCGTAGAATAATATTAAGTTTTCAAATTTCATTTTCTATTTTGCATTATAATCTGCTTTGTCATCATACTTCATTTTTGCAATATAACTTGCAAATATAAATTTCATATTTGTGTTTTGAAATTAATTGTACTAGTGACAATTACACTTCCATATATATAATAATAAAATTAATCCTATATATGCAGCTTCTGCTTTATTATTATAATCTCAAACTTTCATAATTTACTTTCTATAATTGACAAATATTGTTAAATCTCAATTTCTTTCATAACAAGTGTTTTAGATCCACTTACCATTCAAAAATAATTTCAATTTTGAAGGCAAAACATTATACAATATACAGAGCCTAATTGAACCTCCTCTAACTGACAATAGAGGACTCATGCTCAACAGTGAACTTGAAATAAAAAATTAAGTGCTCTTAGAACTGGCGCCCATGGAAAGGATGCACTAGGGAAGAGACAAAGTAAGTATCCTGAAAACTTATCAGGTGTTTCTCCGCTGTGTAATCACTGCATTTTCTCAATTATCGAATCCATACTTTCAACATATTTTGAGCATTAAATTTATTCATAACTACATCACAATTTGTCGTACAACGTGGGCAATAACTTCTTCCATAAAAAAGAAAACGACAATATATATATATATATATATATATATATATATATATATATATATATATATATATATATATATATATATATAATATGTATATATATATATATATATATATATATATATATATATATATATATATATATATATATATATATATATATATATATATATATATATATATATATATATATATATATATGTAAACATGTGTGTGTAAACATGTTTTCTCAAATTTAAGATTTATTTTACACAAATATTGTTCTTTTTCAATGTTATCTCATCCCATAATTCCATGCAAACAAATCCACAAAAACAAATAACTCCGTGGGGGATTTACATTTGCTAGAATACCTTCAACAAATATCTGGTAATCCTCATTACATTACCGGAGCAATAAACGTTTTACTTTGCGAACAAACACTTTCGAAACATTAATAACTGAAATGGAATTTTAGGAAACAATAATGAATTTTATACAGGATTGCGTACATTTAACCATCTCTAAAATGGTGCTTGAAGCTTGAAATATAATTATCCCTGGCGCGTATCGCTGCAAACCAACTTTAGTGCCTATGTTCGTCTAGTGTATGAAGACAAACTTTCGAGAAACGAGAATATGATGTAAGATTTTTTAAAAACATTATAACAAGCGTGTAAATAATTTTCTGAACGAGACCGGACCATTTAGAAGCAACAACACTTACCCGATACCGCAGCGAGGTACTGCTTTATATTCTGCGAAGGGGGCTGTGGGGTCTCCAGCATTGGCCTCTTTGTATCCACCTCTGACATCGCTGCCGCCGCTGAAATGTCAAACGACATCTTGATTCACCGCAATACGCCTTTAAATACTTACATACCTTGATATTTTTATATACGCGTACAGGTACTACTATGGCGTACTGTTATGAATAGTATACAGAGCCCCGTCCTTATTCTTCCACGACTGCTGTTATCTTGTTTGATCTCTTGATAATGCTTCAGAGTCATTCAGTTGATCAGTGTTTACCAAATGTGTTTACCATGTAAGGATGTATGTCTTTTTAACCCACATACATTAGCAAATACATTATTGGGTCAATTATAAGTGATGCTGATGCCAGGAGAAAAATTACCATTTAGGGTTTTTATTCGTTCAGGTAAAAGCGCATCTACAAGACCATTATCCAAAGCATCATATGGTGCGGAAGTTTGGGACCACGTAAATCCAATAAGAGAAAACTTCTGGCTACGGAGATGGATTACTTAAGACGAAGCTGCAGAACATTGAGACTCGAAAGAATCCGAAACGGGGTCATTTGAGAGAATATGAATATAGAGAGATTGCAGACGAAGTTGAACGGAAACAATTGATTTGGTTTGGTCGTACAAAAAGGATGCCGGAAAATAGATGAGCCAGAAAAATTTTAGAGTGTGTGCCACCCGAGAAAAGGAAAAGAGGAAGGACTAGAAGAAGCTGGAGGGATGACGTAGATGAAGCTATGAGAGCAAGAGATCTAGAGGAGGATACATATTACGAAAGAAGAGTTTGGAAACTGGAGACGGAGAAGCGGCGACAGCCGTAGAAA
The DNA here is from genome assembly GCA_964058915.1 of Tetropium fuscum. Lineage (NCBI taxonomy): Eukaryota > Metazoa > Arthropoda > Insecta > Coleoptera > Cerambycidae > Tetropium > Tetropium fuscum. The sequence goes on along the minus strand of CAXKVY010011267.1, from coordinate 3,162 downwards.
ACCGATGGGGGGCTGTTACTGTTTGCAGGAAAATGATATTCGTGACCGGCGAATTCGCCAAGATGTAGAATGTATACATACACTGTGTTCATTTTAATACTTACCACCCACTGTAATTTAAAAACGGTAAAATATTTGAAAAATCACCGGGACACGTCCAAGGGGACCATTTTTGACACTCAAGGGTTAGTGGGATATATTCATCCCACTAACCCTTGCAACCCCAATTTTAAAATCTGAAATAGAAATGTATTTTTTCTATTTATGCTAATGTGACTGGAATTTTTAGATTCTTAATATGTCCCATAATAAATGATTAAATAAAAATGGATGCCCTGGTTGCTTAACGATGTAATAACTGAAAAATGTACACAATGGTGAGATTACTGGTCCGCAGAATTAAATCAGTAATCTACGCAATATATAGCCTACTTATACAAATAAATAACGTTAATTTGAGGCTTGTTTTGAGTTACCTCGCTGCAATGTTTTGTCATTCTCACGAGATAAACATCTATAAATTATATACATATATTATCAAAATGTTACTATGTACTTCAAATATTTCCCGCTTGATTTAACTGCTTTTTTATACATTAGTTATGTTTAAACGGTTTTATTTATAGCTCGACTTCGTATATTTGTTTGTTTTTATCTTGTTTCAAATCGTGCTTTTGCAACTACTACCCGATGAGCTAGAGACTTGAAATTTGGTAGGTGTATAGTGTATAGTATTCCGGTGACAATACAATTTAATATTTTTTCATTACAAAAAAAAACAAAATGGCGGATCCAAAATGGCGGCATTTCCTATTTGTGAACCGATTTGTCTCAAACTTGACACTTTGCGGTGTTTAAGGTCAGCCAATACAATTTTTGACTCAAACTTAATAAAATCAAAATAGCGGATGCAGGATGTCGGACTATCCTATTTATGAACTGATCACTCAATACAATTTTTGACTCAAATTTTAAAAAATCAAAATGGCAGACTATCCTATTTATGCACCGATTTGTCTCAAATTTGAAACATTGCGGTGTTTAAGGTCACGCAATACAATTTTGGACACAAAGTCAATAAAATCAAAATGGCGGACTACCCTATTTATGCACAGATTTGTCTCAAACTTGAAACTTTGCGGTGTGTAAGGTCACTCAATACAATCTTTGACTCAGTCAATTAAATCTAAATGGCTGATTCAAAATGGTGGACTATCCTATTTGTGCACCGATTTGTCTCAAACTTGAAACTTTGCGGTGTTTAAAGTCAGCCAATATAATTTTTGACTCAAATTTTAAAAAATCAAAATGGCGGACTATCCTATTTATGAACCGATTTGTCTCTAACTTGAAACTTTGCGGTGTTCAAGGTCAGTCAATACAATTTCTGACTCAAATTTAATCAAATCAAAATGGAGGATCCAAAATGGCGGACTATCCTATTTATGATCCGATTTGTCTCAAACTTGAAACTTTGCGGTTTTTAAGATATAATAATTTTTAGATATAATTCACTCAATATAATTTTTGACTGAAATTTAAAAATCAAAATGGCGGACTATTCCATTTATGCACCGATTTATCTCAAACTTGAAACTCTGCGGTTTTAAAGTTACTCAATACAATTTTCGACTCTAATTAAAAAAAATCAAAATGGCGGACTATCCTATTTATGAACCGATTTCTCTCAAACTTGAAACATTGCGGTGAAACATTTTTGACACAAACATAAAAAATCAAAATGGCGAATCCAACATGGCGGACTATCGAATTTTTGAACCGATTTGTCTCAAACTTGGTATTTGAGGTTACTGGGCTCTTGTTGCTTTTAACGAGTCCCATATATTACACCTACTTGGTGACGAGGATTTGATGATGGAGGCAGGAAGTGGACAGTGGAACTTAAAAAAAATCTAAAATCTACAAAATAAAAATAGCTAAAAAAACTTATAACTTAAGCGTAAAACGTAAAACTAGAAAATAATTAGGACACAAACCTGGACCTTCCTGAGATTCCGACGTTTTTATTTCTTACCAAAAGTCGGAATCTCAGGAAGGTTCAGGTTTGTGTTCTAATTATTTCGTAGTTTTTAGAACAACTGATGATTTTAAATAAAACCGTTTAAGTTAAAAGTTTTTTTTACCTATTTTTATTCAGCAATATTTTGGTGTATGTGGGGTTTAGATATTTAAGAAAATCACTAAAATCAATTTTGGTTTATTTTGTATAAAATATTAACATGGACAATTGAGATCTTTACATTATATTTACAAAAAGAAAATGACTAGGAGTAATACTTGCTCTTCTTTGGTATACTGAATTCAACGATAGTCATTCGATACATATACATCGTTGTACACTAGTATAAAGTCGTATTAAAAGAGATCCATGCAATAATAGAATGAATACTTGGGAGAATGTTTTTTTTATTTAGCACACATAATTTTTAACAGGGTTTTAATAGCTTCACTTTTATGTAAGTATATATATAGTATGTATGTATGTATGTAACGGAATCTTTGAACGAGATTTCACCCACTTCAAAACATCAGATTAAACTGAAACGTTGCACACTTATCAAGGACCGATATGACAGTACCATTATTTGATAACTTTGTTTTAATGTTCCCACCAGGATCATCAAAAACCAGGATATTGAAAAATGTGTCTCACATTGGCGCATTCGGCAAAATATAGAATTTACTGAAAGTTATACATTCATCAAATCTCGGACAACACAGTACAAAACCATCAGCCCCGAAATAAAATATTTTCAAATAAGGAAATATTCTTGAGGCATTCCGCAATTTTTATACTTTAAAATTTAATGTTTAAGCATGTTTATATTATATTTACTGGCAAAATTTTGACAAAAAATGTAACACACACAATTTATGCAGTTCTTCTCCCGATAGCAAACTATAATATCTATTATTGCACAGCCCCATTGGTTAAACCTTTAACGAAATACCCACCTTTCATGTACGACCTAACCTTATTTTCATTAAATTTACAACAGAGTATTATCTTCAGATCACAATATTGTAACGGTCAACAACCTGCCTCTCTTCTCCCCCACCTCATCTAACCGGCCAACCTGGCGCGGTCGGGGTGCAGCATCTTCAACTATATGGCATAGCCGTAGAGGGGACGTCACGGGG
>CAXKVY010011266.1:0-18250 GCA_964058915.1 Tetropium fuscum | reverse complement strand
CTTCTGGATAACTGTATGCCTAATGCTTTTATATATAATATGTTCAAATAGAACAAATATAAATAGTAGACTAGGTTTGTGTATTCTAAGAATGAGTTCCGTCAAAAACTAATGTCATAAAACGTCACTGCAAGTGTTGGTGTATTGGTAATTTAAATTCAAGTATGAATGATCAATGAAATAAATCGTATACTGGTCTGAAGATCCTCAAGAAAGGTGAAAGAACTTGTACAACTTCTAAGTGGTTCGTTTTCTATAGTGCTGCATTTCCGTATGTGTGTCCAGATATAGCACTGGTAAGTGTGTTTTCTTTCTTATTCGTCTATTTGCTTATTTCTATGTAATGAAATGCTACAAACCCAAGATTACTTTTCACAAAATATATATATATATATATATATATATATATATATATATATATATATATATATATATATATATATATATATATATATATATATATATATATATATATATATATATATATATATATATATATATGTATATATATGTATATATATGTATATATATATATATATATATATATATGTATATATATATATATATATATATATATATATATATATATATATATATATATATATATATATATATATATATATATATATATATATATAATGTAACTATGGAGTTATATTGGTTATACTGATAGATATGTAGAAGTAGGATTAAAGAACATCAAAGAGCTATTAGACTAGGCAACATTGAACATGATTCGGACCTCCTATATAACAATGACCTGAACCGATAACAAATAGTCAAGTTGTATCTGTATATTATCAAAATGTTCGAGGGTTGAATACTAAAACACTTAAAATGGATAATGCAATTCTGTCCTCTAACTGTGATATTTTGGGTTTCACGGAAACCTGGCTAAACTCAAATGTTTTAAATACTGAAGTTTTTACTTCGTTGTACTATGTATGTAGATCTGATTTTGTTTTTGTTGAAACTGGATTATCCAAAGGATGAGGAGTTATTTTAGCCCTAAATAGTAAATTCTAGGTACCTACACCCTACAGATCTGAATTCTATTAGCACCAATAATTTATCAAAAATTGCTGTAGTCGGGGCCAAAATTAGTATATAAATCACTATTCATTCTATATATTTCTACTGTATATACCTCCAAACACCAACAAGGACTGTTAAAACTCTTTGCTTGACATTCCTAATTCATTAGATTAACTTTATGGTAGTGTAGCGTTAATCTTAGGTGATTTTAATATTCCTGAGTATTCTAATTATCCTGTAAATAACGTTCCTAATGATAATGTGTTTTATCACTGCTGCATTTTCTAAATTTTCTTGATTTTAAGGCAGCTTAATTTTAACTGTAATGTGTATCAGACAATATTGGATTTGGTATTGTCAAATAAAATCTGCGCTGTGGAAAGAACATTTGATATATTTATTAACGAAGATTGTCATCATTCCGCTATTGTCGCTTACTTTGAATTACATATGGAGGTAAGAAACAGCATGCAAAATATTGATAATATATTTTAAAATTTTATAAAGGCTGACTTTAATACCTTATATGAAAGTTTAATTCATACCGGCTGGAATTTTTTAAATAATTTTAGCGATGTCGATAGTCCTTGCAACGCTTTTGATTCTGAACTCTATAAAGATTTTGATTTTGATTTATGTTTGTGCCTAAAACCAGAACTCATTGACGCATCTATCCCCCTTGGTTTAATGCTAATGACCCTGACGCGCTACTAGAATTTCAGTTTCTGAGGCAAAAAATTAAAACTGATATAAATGACTAATACAAAGAATATTGCATTAGTAAGCATTAGTAAGCTTTAGTAATACCCCCAAAAAATTATGGCAAATCGTTAACAACATGAAAAACAACAACAACAGCGTCCCTAATAACATGACTATGTGGCTAATAATATGAAAAATTAAATAAGCGATCCTAAAAGAATCGGATGTTTTTCTGAACTGTTATACAGAAAGTAATATTCCTGAATTTACTAACAATGTCTTAATATATAGCTTACAATTTAGTGAAATTGAAGTCCTTAATAGTCTTAGTCTTAAAAAATTTAAACCTGACTAAAACTGATACAAAAATAATAATTCCTTTTGGTTTACTTGTGACCAAAAAAAAGATAAAATATTGTTTGGAATGTTTAGCCGCGTCTCGGTACTAGATACTTAGTATTAAGTACTAAGAGTGTAAACAGACATTTGTCGCCATTTATTCTATAAAAAGTGGAACATTTCAAAATGGAAACTAAAAAACTGTTTGACGGTTCTTCTTGCAAACGCAGTAGTTTCGAATCTTGTTAGTGTGAAAAGCTCTACAAAGTGCCTGTGTTAGAACAAGAAATTTTGAATGATCAAAGGAATGCCAGAAAGATGCGAATAGCTAGGATAGATAATGTACATAACAATACTACCGAATAAGATTTAAAAAAAGTCAAAAATGGCTACTTAAACTCTCAATGATATTATATTTGTTATGGATATTATCTTTTGTTGATTCACCGAACTAATCCATTATATAAGTGTAATTATATAGGCATTATAACTAGCGTATTTTTTAAAATAGTAATACCTGTCACGGGAGAAATATATATTTATTGTTTCCTAAGTAAAAGAAAATACAATACAATCAGAAATCAGAATCAGAAAACAATACATCAGGAGGATCCGTCTGGTCGGGTTACCGTCTAAATGTTTTCCTTTCTGTATCGAATTGAATTGAATTGAATTAGATTGAATCGAATCGACTGCCGAAGAGATGGTCCGTCACAGCTAAGTATGAGTAGGTATTTTGGAGCGACATAGAGTGGGGCCGCATCTAGCACTGGTTGCCTAAAGCATCTGTGTCACGGGCGTGTACGGTCAACATGTATTAACGGGTGCAGTGAATTACGGGTTGTGGTGATATGTTACAGTATATATTTTAAAATTCGAAAATTAGAAGTTGCGACTACTATTGTGTGGTCATAAGCACACACCCATGTTTTTTTTTGTTATATGTACCGTACCATATACTTTCATATGCATTTAGTAAAGAGCTGTTATTTTGACATTACAAACAGACACTTCAATTTTATTTACTTGTATAGATCTTATGATATTTCTGAAGGAAAATATTGAGTCAGTATAAAGAATACGCGTAGAGCAAATCTAATTATCGTTTATTATTTCAGTTATAGGCGAAGGTGGATTATATCAAGGCTCTTGATCAAGGAGTTAACTGGGGCCCGACTATTTGAGACCCTGAGAATCCAGTTGAAATTAACGTTATATACCTAGCAGTAACAGCACTTTAGTTAGCTATGCACAAAGCAACCCCATGGAGTTGAATAATAATCCATCATTTAATTACCTTCATCCAAATGTTTGGGTTACAAAATCTACATTTACCTAATTTAGTCAATGCGAAATATAACTCGACATAACTAACGGCAATGTTTAAATTATAAAACTAATTAACGTAAGATGCTGTCATTCTGTCTCAACAAGTTTGGAGCATTCAGCGAGCACAAAGGTAGATAATTATGATTGTACGCTTTTAGTAGACCAAACGTGTCTGTTATGAATTATTAGTTTAACTGGGGTTGCTGAACATCAAATCTGAGCAAGTATTATATTTATATAATAGTTGCCCAGGCTACTCCGGGAACGTGTACTAATTGCCGAAATTATAAATATGAGTAAGGTATACAGCTCTTAAAGGAATGTATATAATAACCCTAAAAGTATGAACCTCGAACCGAAAGTAGCGAACCTCGAAAAGAGTACGACAAGCAAGAAATTTGGTGGAAGTGTTGCAGTTAGGTACCAATAACAGAATTGCAGAATTTGATTATTGATTCTTTGATTGATCCTTCAAGTTTGTTCATTATACGCTAACATAAAATAAAAGATATAATGGTATAATTAAATATCACCCCTCTTTCTCTATCGGGTCTCTATCGAAAATATCCATCTCAGGAAAAAATGATAAGGAACAAAATCCCTCCATTTTCACGTATGGCACTAAAGATGGCATTAAAATAGCACTAAAATATTTACTATTACCTTTGGACTGCTTGTTTCTGGAATAACAGTTAGAATAGTGGGCGTGAATTTTTTTTTAAAAATATTGAAGTAATATTAAATAAGAAAAAAATCCGCGTACAGTACACATACACGTGATAGAAGTGAATACTTCTTTACCGATTCGTTGAGATAATGAGAGAGATAGAGAGAAGGGAGAGAAAGAGAGAGAGAAGGGAGAGAGAGAGAGATATTGTACATATTGGCTTTATGGTAACTGAAGTGTGACACATATGTTCGTTATTGTAAATGGTGTATATTTCTCGAGCATCAATCGTTGTTCCTGATTTAGTCGTGGCAATGTTCCGGTCGTTATTCATATCTAAACCGAATCTCTCACGAAGAAAGTGAAGTAGTGGCAAGGATGCATCCTCCGCGATCGTTGCCCAAGTCAAAGCTGCATTCGATATCTCTGTTTCTCTCTCTCTCCCTCATATCTGTCATATGCTTTATATCCCTTGAGAGACTGAAATGTTATAAAATGTGTCGTGACGCGACCTTGAAAAATCACTCTCATGTGGCTAAGGAAGTATTCAGTTCAAAAATTTACAAAATTAAATTAAATTAAATTTTTTAAATTTTTTAAAATGTAAATGCCGCAAATGTATAATCGTCATTATTTGGAATATTAAGGGGCCAGTTGTGACAGTGATATGGGACGTTACTACTGCCTAAAGTATAATTTACAAATTTATGGGACTCCAAAATTAGATATTTTCATTATTATTCACAATTTTAATAAATCATAGGTTTTGATATTTATTTCCTTACTACCCTCCACACGAATTAATTCGGCATCCACACTTGCCTCAAATTAATATTTACCATGGCTCGAAGTTTATATAGAAGAAATATAGATTCTGAATATTAGGGGTCAGAACATTGACATCGAGACAGAACATTGACATTGTTCATGTGTCAATATTCGGAAATACTTTTATAAGAAATATGAAGATTAACACTAACACTAGACATGTAAATGTCTAGACATTTAAATGTTCGGCAACATTAGATAAAAGTAAAAATAGTAGAAGTTTTATATGATTTACGAGTTATAAAATAATGTTATCGGACAAAACCAATGTATCTCTATGTACGCTTGTACAAAATATAATTGCGTTTTGAAATTACCAATAAAACCTTTGAAAAACTGATAATTCGCTTAAACAAAAGCTTATAAAACAAATTTACTAGTCGCATTTTGAGGAATATCCCAAAATTTATGAACTTAGACTTGTCCGAAAATAAAGTCGTTCCCAAGAAATATCTTCCAAGAATTTGAATCAGCTCTTACTCACACAATATAAACACCAGTAAACCTTAAAATGCTTTCCCGTTAAACCGGAAGTGTAAAAAATACTTATATGTCAAAAACTGACGTTTATTAAGTAGGTATATTATGCTGAATTTCAAAAATGTAACATCAAACTAAAAGAGAAATGGTGTTTTACCATGTGTACTGGTAAAAAAAGCCGTGAAGATAGCCTCGAAGCTTCGGCGTGAAACTAAATACCAATGAAGAAAAATTGTATCTTATATATGTAAGAAACATGGGATGAGATTCAATATGGAATATTTACGTGGATAATTTCCCAGCAATTCAAATAGCATTTCTAATATGATGCTTAATTGAAATTACTGATACAAATAAAATAAAATTTATTTTAATTAGAAATCTTTACTAATTCCACTAACAAAGTTTTGTGACATGACTGTTAGCTGCAATGCGGTTTTTAGTTGATATGTATCTAATTAAGCTTGAAACAAAGCGTGGTTGAAAGTTCACCGCAGTGCAGATAGAAATATTACTTTTTGATTGTGTAGACTTGTAAGTTAACTTATTATATTTGGAGAACAATATAACTTTAGGTTTATTATTAAATACACAAAATGTGTATGTACTTTTTTATTAGAGAGCCGCAATAGTAAATCATTCCGGTATTTTCTAATATGCCAGAAATAGTTATTCATATTATATCGAGTACGAGGAACAGGAATATGGCCTTAAGAAATTTCTCTCCGAGTCGCCTTGCAGAGGGCGATCCTTTAAATTCATGGCTGCTCCTTAGCCATATGTAAAGCATTTCCTAATACATAAACTAAATGGAATACCTGGAAGTACTAGGAACACACCTACGAATGCTTTATTACTTTTTATAATACAAGAATAATAGTGTATTATTCAATGAATGATAGACATTATAAATGTAGGGTGACGCTTACGTTACGCGCCGAGGTCGAGTGGCGCAAGTTACCCGAGTTAATGATGGTAATTAATTGCAACTTAAATACTATGACATTCGGAGCATCATCCGGAGACGATTAAAACAAATCAGTTTTCAGTTTTAATCGTCTCCGGATGATGACAACTTGGTTGGCGAAACGCGCGTCGAGCGAAGTGAAAGTGTTTTGGTGTTTGTGGAAACTACTCCGAGTGTTATAGTTACATCAAAGGTTCCAGCCCTATCCAGTAGTAAATACTATGCTTTGTCCACGACCATTTTTTCAGAAAAATGTCATCAAATATAATTTCCATTATAAATTTCTATTATATAAATATTTTCAGTTGGCACGTTTCCCAACATAGCAAAATGTGACCTCTCCGTATCCGCTGACCTTGATAATTGGAGAGAAAAAAGCATGTCGCATGTCGCGAACATCTTCTTAAAGACGGCTTCCATATACATGCGACCGGAAGTATTTTCAATAATAAAAATAAAATTAAGGAATTTTTACACAATGGACCATGTGAATTGAGGAAGTTCCCCGGAATAACGTATGGCTAGATAAATTTCAAACCCGTGAGACATAATTACTTGAAAAATAAATAATCGCGATTTAACTGATATACTTTACTGTTATACTTTACAAATGTATTTCTAATGTTTGAAAATATCCCAGGAAACCATCCCCTTCATTATAGGGAGAGATTTAGAAGATTGGAAGTAATTTACGAAAATGTAGTGCGTTTCCCAAGCCAAAAACAGTTGACTGTCAATTCGACCAGAATTTTGAACTATATTTTTTTATTATGTACGAAAGCCCTACGCACGCAGCTTCCCGATATATTGCACGAAAATGTGGAAGTTAACAGAGAACTAATTTTGAAAAAACGTATTATTGATGCCTGCGTGAAATACCCACATATATTCTTAGTAATGCAACGTTGTTAAGAGTTTATGACTACTTTTAACAGCGATTTAAAGTGGGCAATAAAACTCTTAGGCAAAAGTTTGCCTAAGCTAGCTCAGCTCTTAATAAAAATAAACCCGTGGACGCCACTGACCATACGCAACTAAGTCAGAAAGTCCCCAAATTATCCTGGGTCTCGAATCTACTCTAATATTTTCTGTAATTTTTGGGGGAAAGAAAATAAGACACACATATATTTATTATTAGGTTTACTATTTAAAAAGTTATAAATGGTGAGCCAACAAAAAGAATTAAAAAATCTGGTATTAACGGTTTAAATGTCAAATTGCACGATGGCCTTTCCGCAATATAAATATATATATATATATATATATATATATATATATATATATATATATATATATATATATATATATATATATATATATATATATATATATATATATATATATATATTTATCTTCTAATTTCTTTGCTATCTTTATATATTTTTTTTGGAGGGTTTATCTTGGGATAGTAGCAATAAAACGACTGATTAGGTTACTTGACGTTTCGGTCCCTTTCTTGGGCCTTTTTCAAAAGAGTATTTTATTTTGTGACATATTTGACACAGGCAAAAATGACAGTTTTAATTAATTTTTAAGGTTACTAGACTGTATATATAAACTTATATACGTATATATATATATATATATATATATATATATATATATATATATATATATATATATATATATATATATATATATATATATATATATATATATATATATATATATATATATATATATATATATATATATATATATATATATATATATATATATATATATATATATATATATATATATATATATATATATATATATATGATAAAACTTACTAAGTAGCTGAACAACGGCTTCGAAAAGATTGTAGATTGCTTAACTGTATCCCTCAATCAACTAACTCTAGGGAGTCTCACTAATGTGATATGTGTAGATTTATCCAAAATCTGAACACATGAACAATGATTTCCTTGAATTATCCCATTCTATCCGAACGTACATAATACGTATACGTTATTGAACCAAGAAAATCGCACTAACTTTTAACACATTGAAACACTAAGTATACCATTCACGCATTCAGCTATAAAGGAAGCGACGAGGCCAACGAAATTAGACCATAGATCTGCCGACCTAGGCTAGCGTCAGAGAACTGTCAATGTTCAGCTCACAAAATAATAAAACGACACAGATATGCACTAAGATGTTTGTGGTAAATCTATGACAAAGAATCTATTAAATGCGCTGTGGCAATATTGTTGAATGTATTCGACTAATGAAATTAATATGCGTAGTCACTGCTTAAAATCAATTTATCCGTCATGAAATTTCGGATTCTCAAATTGTTAATTACTAAAAGTGAACGTAACAAATCGTCAGCTATGCGTTCAACAAAATGGTGGTCAGTTGAAACAAATGTTGTCACTATTCACTATCATGTTGAAACAAATGTTGTCACACTTATTCACTATCATCATTCAATTTCTTGTTTCAACAATTTCTTTATAGCTTATGAAATTTGAAAATACATCTTTGTCATATTTTTTTTGTATTGTCGCCCATTTTGTTCTCGTTATTTACACACAAATGCGTATCATACGGTAAAATACCCATCATTCTGTACCCAGACTCAAAGCCTACTTGACGGCGCGGCGGTAATATTATAGGTGATTTGATGCTACACAATGCTACACTGATGCTACAATGTATAATTTTTATTTGTATTTTTATGTATAATCAATATTAAAAAAATATCTCTTATTGTCATATTATAGAAGATTAGAAAAAAATTATTTTGATTTTTGAATTTAAAAAATCGGGTAGGGAATAACGATTCTACAGCTCTGGCCGTTTTTTATTCACGTCTCTGTATGATAACAATAAATCACTAACAGGGTTAAATAACCCTGGCTGGTATTTTACATTGCTATGTATTATACCAGCTATGTATTATATAATATTAAACACTGCTAAAAATGTACCGATTAATATATATGGAGAATCACACACCACATAGATCGTGCAGTATTCATAAAGCGGTTTACCAAATAAATAACAATATAAAGTTTAATCAACAACAACCATACATATGCCAATAAAATTAAATTTATTGTTATGACATACAAACTTTTATGATATGTATTTACTACTGTTGCAAACAATACCTATCATGTCAGACCGTGATTTTCAAACTACATTTGAAACATACGCAGTACACAATTTATATGAAGAAATTGCTAAATTACCCTTCTATTGAGCTGAACTATTTTAAAAGTACGGGTATCTACCGGGTGCATATTTACGTTCCATAGGCCGTGAACGCTACCAGCTGTGGTGGCCAGCTATAGTATAAGTAATGTGTTCCAAAGCACTTCGTTTCCTAGACAGTTTTATTATCATCTCGATGACTTAAACTATATAATACTAATAGATATGGTAGTTTACATCAGCAAAAATCCCACCTTCATAATAATCATCGGGCAAAGAAACACTAGTAACTGGGCAATATCCTGCATTAGATCAATCTGTATCATATCTAACTACATTCATTGGATTAAGAACAATATTTTTAGCTGAAGTTTTTCATCTCTTCTTCGTTTCTCAAAAGTTCTAATTTGGAAGGCCGTTTACCTGTATTGCTCTAGCACCAGTATATACGAGTACATGTCTGTCAGGGCTAAATGCAACAGAAATAGGTTGCACCTTCATTTTCTTCGTCATACTAATACGAATCGGCAAATTCGCGATATGAAGTTTATATAACAATCCAGAATGCCAGACTTTGTCAAAGGCTTTTTCGAGGTATAAGGAGACAACCTCTGTATATCGACCTCGGTTAGGATTGATGGTGATGGCCTCGCAGATGCAGTGGAGCTGCTGGTCAGTGGTGTTTGGGTGGCAAACCGTATTGGAATTCGCTCATAACATTATTTGTTTGAGCAAATTCCCTTACTCTGGAGTAGATTACTTACTAATTGAGGGTAGTGAAAACTTGCTAATTGAGGGTAGTAAGTTTATGGGTCTATAGCCAGTTGGATTGGCTAAGGATTTGTTTAGCTTCTGGATGGAAATGCCTTGTCTGCTTTCCGGTATTTGGGGATGAAGTGTATGTGACATGCAGGAATTAAAAAGCTTAGTAAGGAGCATAATAGCAAGGTAGGGTATGTTTTTGGTATGGTATGAGGGCATAGTTGGGTATATTGTGATGGGTGCCGGGTGTTTTCCGTTTTTCGTGGCTTTAATTATCTCATATATTTGACTACTAAAACCCATTAAGTACATCTCATTTTTCAACTTGGGCTACATCCTACTTCGGTTCAATAGCTATAAGGTTTCTACAATTCTTCCTGGTAGATGTATATAGACATTTAAGTTCGTAAATGTACACTCTTTGTTTAGGAACCCGTGTATTTTAAAATAATATTTAGCGTATGTATAATTTTTCACGGTATTTTAATAACGTACGTTTAAGAACGTAATATGCTATATCTGTCTAATATTTTCATTTTTCATAAGAAAAGAAGCTGCGTAATTACTTGTGAGGTATTCCAATTAAATTTCTTTATTCAAATGGCTTTATGCCCTTCGACCCATTTAATGAAGTTATTATTAAAATTAAATGGCAAATCTCTTTATTCCTGAGTAAAGGGAGGTTATTAATTCAGGTAATTTATATAAAGTAATTTTTCAGCTGTCATCATTATAGGTGGCTGGGTTTGAAAAAGCTAAATTTAGAAGTATATTTATATTTAGTAACTAATGTGCTTTTTTTCGCTGAATTTAAACTAGCTTAAATAATCCACTTCTTTCCTGCAAAATTTTCCTAGAAATGAGTATCTCTATATGGCTGATTTATTGTCCTAAGTTTGTACCTCTCTCCGAGTCGAGCACAAACTACCCCAGGCGTTCAAAGGGGTGAAAGTGCACTAACGTGTAAGCGTAGCTTAAACCGTTTGTCTCACAACAAAAAGTTGTTATGAATAGAAGTAGATTTTGAGTTTTTGTACCGAAAACTACTACGCGAAAGCCAATATCTAGGTTATATAATTTTTGAATGGCAGGCTAGAGTAGAGGCATTTTTTCAGTCAAGGTTACGCAGACCCAGTTTTGGCTGCATTCGAACGTTCAGGGTATCTTAGGCTGAACCATTGCTCTGATTGCGATTATTTAAAAAGTATCATGTTTTGAAGTAATGAAATTATGACGGCCGAAAAATTATACTAAAATCCCCTTTGCCGTATAACTTCTGTCCAAAGCACAATATTTGAAGTTCCTTTCGTGGTTCGATATTATTCCTTATCGTAAATTTACTGTACCACTCAATCAAAAAATATCCAGTACTTTACAAGATTGTATTAATCATCTAAATATTAAAAATATTCTGTATCTCCTAAGTTCATATTGGCGTGTGGAATACGATAAGTATTCATTATGAAAGATGTGGCAACGGTTATCTTTTATAAATGAATTATACTTTTCGTGTTCGATATGCCGTTTGAACTTGCTTACAAACTGATGTTCTCCAGATCTGGGAGAAATAGCGATGCAAGCTACTTTAGACACATTAGATGGTTTTACTATCTCGAATTTTAAACTCGTGCTCTCCATTGGGTGCAGATGGTAGATTCGGTATTTCGATGTTGGAAAATGAAAAAGATATATGATTTAACCAAGGTGACACGTTCTATCCAGCGCTTTGAAAAGAATATATTACATACACAAAAATATTCCGTTGCCACCCTTCTTTACAAAAAATTGATCTACAAAATGCTCATTTGTTTGACATGTCAACAAAGCTGGCATCCACTATATTTCATACATTTTTATAAATATATAAAGCCAAGATAACCCAGCTATAAAAGTTTTTGCAATTTGCATGTAATTTGATGACAATAATACTTTCTCGTTGATACTTTCCAGATGCCTATAAAATAAGAGGATTATAGCTATATATATATATATATATATATATATATATATATATATATATATATATATATATATATATATATATATATATATATATATATATATATATATATATATATTCTCTCAATTGTTCTGATAAGTTTAATAATTTTTCATCATGAAAGTCACTGTTATCCTTTATAAATGGCAAGTGTTTTGCGAAGGGACTCCAGCTTCTTCGTTATTCCAATTTGCAACTTTATATCTTCGTGCACAATTCCAAATCCCAAACTGCTACTGCTACCTACTTCCAGTGGCGTAGCTAGGAGTCATGGAGCCCCAGGGCAAAAAACTTTCTGGGCCCCTCTATACCTAAACTCAGAAAAAAATATCCTGAAAAAACTTTTTACTTTTAATTACGCATTAAAGAAAAACAAAAAATAGTTTATATCTCATTCGTAAACTAATACGTATTTGGTAAATAATTGCAAATATGAAACCTAAAATAATAATGCAAACAAAAAAATAAAACTGATATTTGGTTCATATGTATGATGATAAGGAAAATAATTCAGTCTCTTTTTTTGCTCTTCTATTGACAAATTCATAATTACCTCATTTAAATCTCTAGTTTTTCAGTGTCATCAATTCTATAGATAATAGGGCAAGACCTCAAGGCCACTTAAACAATCTTGGTTTGTACTAGTGGTAATCTTTGACAATTTTCAGTTTACTAAAACATTAGCAGTTTCATCATTACAGTCATTACAGGCAATGTGAAAAATAACATTAACAATAGGTAAACTTCAGTTAAGTCGCTTTTAAGTACGCCATATTTACTTCAAACGAGGTTAAAATACTCTTTAACCGATAAATCATCTCCTAAGTCTTGTTTAGCAATATTTATTAAACTAATATATTGAGCTGTAAGTTTATTAAATAATATCTCAGAGTGTTTGTTATAAATAACTGTACACTTACTTATAAGTTGTGGTTCGTAATTAATACAGTTTTTGGAAGAAGCGAAACAAATAAATTATTAACTTTTTTCATACTGTGCCCCGGGGCCCTTGGTTCATTCGGGGCACTGCCTTGATTTGCCCTAACATAGCTACGCTACGGCACTGCCTACTTCTATGCTGTCTCTCCTCCAGTCTCGAACTAAATAATATATCAATATAATTTATACTTTTATTTTTCGAATTCATTCCTCAGCTAAACTAACACCCTTCTTCTAATGATGTAATGATTTCTTCTCAGCCTCTTCTTTCTGTACCTATCCATTTCTCGCAAATTTCTTAAGGATCCTTTCTATATTTCTTATAATTGTCTAAATTAAAGTGTTATCCAAAACTTCAATCAATTCACCTATCAACCACTATCTCGCTTTTTTAAACAATTTTTCTATTTTGGACAATATTTATATTAAATCAGTACATTCTATATTACCTCTTATAAACTTTCCCATCTTGTTTGTCCAATATACATTCATAATCTATATTTACAACATACACACATTCTACCGGATACAAGTTCAAAACAAAAAACAATCTAGACATGTATTTATCCATAATTTCAGTTTTCATTATTACGTATTTATTATGCATGTGTGTGGAACCACATCATATGCTTTTACACCCCATCAATCCACAATACCACTAACTACTACATTTCGTTATTGTGTATATGTGATATAGATATATATATATATATATATATATATATATATATATATATATATATATATATATATATATATATATATATATATATATATATATATATATATATATATATATATATATATATATATATATATATATATATATATATATATATAAATTGCTGTTAAAAATTATCGCACCACGTTAATATTTGCTAAAAAGTCTCATAACTTTTTTACTTTTAGTCCAATTTTGATAATTTTTTTAGAATACTGTAGATAAAACGACTAATTTCAACTTGCATATCCAGTATTTTGTTAACTGAGGACGGTTTAGGTATTATACAGGGCTAACTAAAAGGTTGTTATATAACCCTAATTTTAAAACACTCGGTGGAATAATTTCGTAATGAAATTCTTTAAAAATACCAATTTTTGTTAAGAACCATTCCTTTCCTACATTTTGTTTTTTGGTCCATGTCTTTAGATGCATTGGTTCAAAATTATCGCACCATACAGAAATCAATTGAAAAAACTTTCAGGGTGAGAAGAAATATTTTTTAATTAATAAGAAAACAAAGGAAAACAAAGAAATAAAACTATGTGAGCTGATCCCTAGTAGGTTGTGTTGCCACCTCTAGCTCGGATTACAGCCTGAATCCGCCGTGGCATACTTCTAATGAGGTTTTGAATGACGGGTTGAGGAATATTATCCCACTCATGAAGAGTAACCTGTTCCAGCTGTTAAAGGTTCTGTGGGGCTGGTAGACGTCGCCTCACTGCTCTCTTAATGATGTTCCATAGGTGTTCGATGGGATTTAAATCCGGGCTTCGTGCTGGCCAGTTCATAACATCAATATGGACTTCATTCAAGTAGTCAACACAAATTCTTGCTACATGTGGTCTTGCATGAATATGAAATCAGGACCAATAAACGGAGCATAGGCCATTACATGCTCCTGGAGAATGTTCTCTACGTAGTATTCCGCATTCATTGCCCTTGCATAAATAGGGACTATCTCCGTATGGCCATCGAAAGAAATACCCGCCCAAAACATTTTGGAGCCACGACCAAAGGGTTCGTTTAGAACGAAATTGAAGGCAGCTTCCCTTTCCCCTTGTCTTCTATACACACGTTGCCGCCCATCACAATATTTTAGGCTTATTCTTGTTTCATCGGAGAATAGGACTTTCCTCCAGTCATCGATAGTCCAATTTTCATGTGCTCGTGCAAATCGTACGCGAGCTACCTTCTGAGCCCTGGTAAGTTCTGGTGCCTTTATGGGCCTTCTACTGATCAAACCTGCCTCCCGTAGTCTTCTCCTTACAGTAAGAGCAGAAACTTGAACATTTCTAACCATCTCAAGTTCACTCTTCAATTGCGAACTTGTTACTGTCCGATTTCTTAAAGCATTTTGGCGGAGAAAATGGTCATCCCTAACATTCGTCGCCCTTTTTCTACCCTGCCCATGTCTCCTGGAGTGAGAACCAGTTGCCCTGTGACGTTCTAACATTCGACTTATTGTCGAATGGTTAACACCCAGAATTCGAGAGACATATCGCATACTTCTACCCTCTTCAACCAAAGTTTGCGCTCTTACACATTCCAATGCTGTCAAATGTCTCACACGATTCATTATTTTAAATTGCTGAATATTCCTCAACACCGTATTGTTTTTAAAAATGTGTCAAAATGAGATTGCATACACACAATCATTGTTTTTTGGTCGACATACGCCGCCTACGTTTTACATATCACTTGTAACAGCAGAGTAAATTAACAGTAAACTGTTGGTGACAAATTCATTTTGCTATTAAAAATGAACCAATGTATCTAAAGACATGGACCAAAAAACAAAATGTAGGAAAGGAATGGTTCTTAACAAAAATTGGTATTTTTAAAGAATTTGGTTACGAAATTATTCCACCGAGTGTTTTAAAATTAGGGTTATATAACAACCTTTTAGTTAGCCCTGTATAATACCTAAACCGTCCTCAGTTAACAAAATACTGGATATGCAAGTTGAAATTAGTCGTTTTATATAGTATTCTAAAAAAATTATCAAAATTGGACTAAAAGTAAAAAAGTTATGAGACCTCAAATTTTAGCAAATATTAACGTAGTGCGATAATTTTGAACAGCAGTTATATATATATATATATATATATATATATATATATATATATATATATATATATATATATATATATATATATATATATATATATATATATATATACCGTTGTGACACTAGATGTCACACCAATTAATTTACAGCATACTATATATCATTAAACCATAGTTAAACAGTTGCCCAACAGATGGCGATACTACCAATCAATAACAATTAATGAAAAATCAATTCAATCAGCCATTTTATGTTCGTATGTCCTTTACAATGTATGTCGTGTTGTACTTTTGTCAATTTATGTATAGGGACGCATATATTTTCAACTAATCTACAGTCATCTACTTATTAAACAATGTTTTCTTAAATTTTATTAAATATAATTCATTACAAGCTTCATATATTACCATGTGTATATATATTTTTCTGCGATCACATGCTGACAACTCTTTAGTAATTAAATGTAAGTATTTAAATATAAGATATTAACCATAGTTATTTTAACTGTTAATATATTAATTTTTTACTTTTTCCTTTTATAAATAATTTAACTTTGTAACCCATTTGTAAGGATACATAAGTCTTAGGTTAAAAATTAGTAATAAGTTCCCTTATAAACATGGATATAAATATTTTTAAAAAAAATGTTTGTAACGTATATTGAGTCAGTTGTTGTAAAACCTTTTTGATTATTGTGTATTTACCCTATATGTACTAATTAGGTTAAAATTTTTGATAGCCTAATTATAAATGGATCTGAAGATGAGATGCTAGGCATCTTGAAACCGGTAATCTAGTAATTAAAGGATTATGTGAGAAAAATCAAGACTTTTCATTCCCCACTTCTCTTCAAATATATATATATATATATATATATATATATATATATATATATATATATATATATATATATATATATATATATATATATATATATATATGTATATATATATATATATATATATATATATATATATATATATATATATATATATATATATATATATATATATATATATATATATTCCCCCGATTATTTTCATAAATTGAGGTACAAAATTATCAAAAACAAAATATTAAAATTGGCAGTCTTGATATATCTCTACCAATTAATTAAGATAAATCAATACACAACATTTTTAATTAAAGCTACTGATCTTTTAAAGGTTCTTTCTACTACTTCTAATTCTTTAAACAGAAGTTCTCAAAAAGTAATAAATTAAATACGAAAATGCTGTTAATAAATAAAGGAAAAAGGTATGATGAAATTTAAAAGAGCGTAAGTAATATAGTCGCGTACAAATTTCCATTTTTAGATTACTCTGCACTTTCGTGCTTAATTAAACATAAACAAAAACGCTTCCTTTGTGCCTTATTATAATGTTTGATTTATTTAATATAATTAATATTAGTATATTATTCAGCAAGTAATAATTGATGATTGCCATTATTAACGCAGGGTGAGGTCCCAGTTAATGATGGCAATTAATTGCAAGTTGAATACTGTGATTTGTCCACAATCATTATACATTTTTATGTTCTTTCTAACTTTCATCTATTAATGCTTTTTTGGGAAAAATATAAAAAATAATTCCTATTATAAAACGTCAGTGTCCTCAGTTGGCACGAATTGACTGTTATCTTATAGCCACCTTTCTTTTTATTCTCACTACAAATACTCGGGATGTTATTAACGTATATTGCCATGGCAATATTTTGTTAGTGTAGGTAGTCGGGAGAATACCGTCGAATACCGTCATCCCTTTTATTGATACAATTGGCACGCTTCTCGATTTCAATTGCCTCACGAATCGTTCGTGTTTTTAGGGAAGGTATGGATGCTATAGTGTTTGTATTGTTGAAGTGTATGTTGTGTCCTCTTAGGAGTCGGTGTTGGGCTAGTCGTGAGGTGGAATTTTATTTTCTGATGGCAAGTGAATGTTCGTATACTCTGTTGTTGTTACGTCTGTTGGTTTGTCCAATGTTAGTTTGGGAGCAATGAGAGTAAGCTATTTCATAAACACCGCGGGAATCGATACGCACTTGATCTTTTGGGGACTTGATTAAAGGACTTGCCCTAAAAACACGATTGATTCGTGAGGCAATTGCCGAGCGGCGTCCCAATTGTATAAACAAACGGGATGACGATCTTGGACCTCCTATTGCCTAGAAATCGGTGATCTCCCTACCTACACGACAATCAACCTCAACCGACCTTTACCACAGCAACCACTAGTTCCGCATCAGTTCTTCCTCTCCATCTG
>CAXKVY010011265.1:0-19985 GCA_964058915.1 Tetropium fuscum | reverse complement strand
CTACTTACGACTATATTTGTCACGAAAAGACCTTCGGCGACATATAAAAATCTTTGCTCTATTAGTTTGCTCTATTTGCTCATTGATTGTCGGTCGTACAATAGGCCTGTCTTATCGTACTGTTGATGACTTTCCCCTTAAACTCACGTTAATAACCAATTTTTCATTAATTGCTATTCAATAAATAAATCAATAGTTATCGCCTACCATAATTTGATACAATCAAATTAATATTCTAATGCATTAACTTAATTTATCCATTATGGTCGAACGACACTTATCGCTGGAGTCGATAAATCAGTTTATATCAGAATGGGGAATTTACGAGCGCTAATTCAACACCAATAAAATGAAACATTGTCGGGATTACGTAATTTTCATGTTTGCTGCGACCCCAACCCCCGGACATTAATACCGTCTAATCAAATTCGCTGCCACAATGCGGAATTGCTTTACGAGGGAGTATTTACTGCTAGAGAACGGATTGCATGCAGTAATTTCTATGAATGGCGACGGCGATCTAGATGCAATTTCAGCTCAACAGGCTGGAGTCCATATCCATACCAGACCATAAAGGACAAGAAATAAGGCGCCACAAATAGCAGAAATGCAACGCAACATGCATCTATTGGCTATCCGTGACCTCGATAGGTTCAAGCGGAATTATGGAGTTTACTTCCTGATGACTCTATGGTTTCCGGGACATCTTTTTATATGAGTATATTGGCATTTGGTTGACAATAATGTTAGGTGGTATAAAGGGCAATAAGGCAAGTATGCAAGTAGTATGCTAAGCCAATTAATATTTATAATTTTCTGGCTTATTGAGGCTTATACTGTTAACGATATTTAATATATCACCTACGCTTTTGATGGAAAATGATGAAGAAATAGAGCTTTACCCCAGGAACATTATTTATTAGTAAAAATAGTAAAATATATAAATAGATAAATAATAAATAGAACTATCTCGGAATGAGAGATAGTCGGCTATAAACTTGTATAAACCTTTATTTTGGTACCCTAAAACTTGTCTCAAAACCTACCTGTCGTAGGGTGTCCGCGTCTTCAGATATCCCAAGGCCAAAGGTCAAAAAAATCGATTTCTTACACTTTTATTGCAAATATCTCGTTTCCTATGGGTTTTATGCTACTTATTAATATTGTAGAGGATTAAATTCTCTACAATTTTTGTTTAAACATTTTTTTATACCTTGAACCATTTTCGAGCTCCAGGGCAGAGCGCGCGCAGTGTCATAATGCTTCACCATATCAGTGATACCAATGAAGACGGTACTTTTGATCCCGAAATCCTGGAGGAACTGGAGACAAATGATATTGAAGACGCGCGCCAATATCCTTGGCTAAAGATGTGACCTCGATAAGAGGGGGTACCATCGCTCTTTACCCCTAATATCTATGTAGGCCGAGACCGCCTCGTAAGGGGTAGACCGCCCACTTCCCGTAACCCTCCCCACAAATGTGATCAGTGTCACGTGGTTACGCAGCTTCCCCCGGTCCTGGCTGATGGACCCCACCGGCAGAGCCTTGCTTCTGGCGCTCTTGTGTTGAAGACGAGAACACAGGGGAATTTGAAATTTTACAGCGGCTGGAAGACGATGATGAAGAAGACGAAGAAAATTAAAATTTGAACTTGGAATTCTTATTATTATTCATGTTTTTTAATTTTAACGTTCATAAATATATGAAATGATATTTTTCAATAAAAACATTACTTAAAAATTTAATTTTGTTCTTTTTATTTAGTTAGAAAGTATTTAGTATAAATAATATTAGAATAAAAAAATAATTACCAAATAAAAGTATTTCCCTTAATGACCTCATGATTACACGAGTAGGTAAGTGTTTTTAAATGAATAAATACCGAATTATTAAAAAAATATATTAATTATAACGTAATAGTTGAAAAAAAGGCAAATTATTTAGAATATATTTATCAATAATTTATAAACTTTATACAGCATGTTTTTAATCGGGATTACAGGTTGACCTCGAATGATACTCTAAATAGTTAAACACTGTGCGCGCTCTGCCCTCTATCTCGAAAATGGTTCAAGATATAAAAAAATTTTTAAACAAAAATTGTAAAGAATTTAACAATACAATATTTATAATAACTGCTACAATATTTATAATAAATATAAATAGCATGAAACCCATAGGACACGAGATATTTGCAATAACGTGTAAAAAAATCGATTTTTTGACCTTTGACCTTGGATATCTTTAGACGCGGACACCCTACGATATGTAGGTTTTGAGACAAGTTTCAGGGTACCAAAATAAAGGTTTATACAAGTTTATAGCCGCCTATCTATCATTCCGCGGTGAAATCCTAATATGCAGGACTATACACTAATTATAGACCCATTGCAATGATTTAAAATAATTTTACTATATTACAATAAGTGTTTGAAATATCAGTAGGTATATAATCCTATCTGCTCTGCCTATATATCCCATATATCCACATGTCAACATGGCTTTGTGAGAAAAATCAACAACGCGTTCGTTATTCACTTTCATTTCCTCAATATAACCTGAATATTTTGGTTATTAATTTTAGGTAGGTAATTAAGTTTAGGTGATTACATATCACAATTGTTTTTATAAAAAAATAAGACAAGTACGAAATTGAAGAATAAGTATATTATTCAAATGTTACCAAGAAAATTACAAAGTACAACAAACTTTCGTATAAAGTGTACAAAGTAAAGTATTAAATTTAGAGAAAAGCAAATATCATAGACAATATACCTGGCTCAGTATTAGGTAACATTAGATAACGATCCAAAAATGAAGCAACCCTATTGCCCAGTCCATTTTTTCTCTCGTTATGCTTTTTATTTAAATTAAACGTAAATTGAAAATATGTTCATATGATAGAGCTACATATAGATATCACGTAATAGATGGCAAATTTTAAACAGACAGCCGTTGAACATCTCTGCGAATTAATCGACTTTATATTTCCATGACCATGTGTATTAGATTGGTATTGACTATTTATGGAGCCCATATATATTATCTTACATCATCTAAAAGCAATTTTCTACGATGGCGACATTATGGACACCATCACGTAAATGACATCTGGATATCCCGGATTATTCTTTTCCGGGAAACGTGCATCGTTGTTGAAAAAGTGCATCATTATTTCACAAAACTAATATAGCATCAGATCGATTCCCATTCGGGTCGTGTGTTACAACCGTTTTATATGGAAGCCGTTTCTCTTTTTTTAGTACCTACTTGATCTCCAATCACTGACCTCTCTCAGGCTACTTCTAGAAGTTTTATGGATATTTTAATCAAGTGTTACTAATACATTTAATTGGGTAGTATGGCATTTCAGGTTACATCATCCTGAGTTATCCCCCAAGCCATCACGTTCTCTATGCAGGTGCGTGTTCGCGGCGACCGGCGTCGCTTCGCCTTCTTTTCGTGAAGTTGGGCATACTTTGCTCTGTAATATTGATGATTAAATAATTCACACATTCGACGTGTGACTGGTTCCAGTTCAAATGATTTAACCTCCCTTGGTCTTAGAATAAAATAATAGAGTTGTATTTATCTATAAGTATATAATTTAAAATAAATATAATAGAATAGAATAGAATTTTTAAATTCTTTTACGTACATAAGTACATAATTCTTATAAGTACATACAATAAAATTATCATTTAAAGTGAAGATCATTTAAGAATCTTCTACTTCTTGCGATATCAGTACTCATGACAATATATCTAGAGTCAACTGCGTTTAAAAATCTATTGCTTGTAGAGGGCCCGTTAAATGAAAATTGTTTGGCAATCTCCGCAGAGCTGTTGAAGATTTTTTTTAGCAATTTTGGTCTTACTTTCTACAGAATTTTCGATGAATTTTCGATTTCGTCTAAGTAAATGGCCTGTATACTCTTCCCAATTTAGAAGTATCAAATACAATTCTACATCATTTGCTACACTTTATTTTATGGATAACCATAACAGTTTTATAACATTTCCCGTTATGATATTTCAAAATAAACATCGTACCTTAAAATAGAGAGTACGCAAATTAACTTACTTTCTGTATTTATATATTTATACGGTGAAAGTTTTTCCTAGTTTTAGTGTTAGGAACTTTACTTAGCAGCAAATATCCCATGTCTTCGATATCATCAATTATCACCATACTATACTGTATCCAACGAGAGAATGGACTTGCACTCGAGCGAAAATTCGTCTGTTTTGGTCAGATCTCCGCCCCTTAGAACGCCCTTAGTTCAACGCCTTAGTTCAACGCTCTCAACGTCTTAATTGGCTCAGCAGGTAGCCAGGGCCGGCGCCTGGGTCCGATACCTACCTGGTACCTAATTATATAAAGTACCTACTACTGCCTACCTATTCACAGTTTGTATTTGTAGTCTCGCAAGTACGGTTATTTTAGTTGTGTTGTTTACGGTTGTGAAATAAGTTTGAAATCTATTATAAGAATGGCAGCAGCCAGAGACGAGATAAATCCACCATTATCGCCAATTAAGAAGAATAAAAGAGGCCAGGTAAAGAAATATAATAATAAATATGTTTTATTTAATACGCATACTATTCAACACCGTGGTCAATGATTTATTTTTGTTTTTAATTTTAGGTCGTGCATCAAAGTCAAAAAATAATTATAATAAATTTATATAAGAAATTAAAGGAAGACAATCCTCAAATGTCGTACGAAGAGACAGTTTTAACTCTAACCAAAGAAACGGGCATTGGAAAAACTACAATGAAAAAAATTTTAGCAGAATATAATAGAACCGGTCAGGTAACGGAACCGAATTTAAAATAAAAAAAAATATCATAAAATGTCTATTTTAGGAATATTTAGGGTTTATATTACTTTCATAACGCTCATACATTTATAATAAATTTATGTTAAATAAATAAAATGTTTTCATGTTTTCAAAATAAAATTTATTTCACCTACTTACGAATTTATTTCATCGAATGACGGTCCTGCGTAGCTCGTTACAGAGCCCCTCCTCTTTAGTCGCCGATGTGCAAAGCAAGTCCATTATCTCGTTGGATAGAGTATATATATATAGTTCGTCTCAACGACATACCCCAGATATGTCAAATATCAAAATTACCTGAAAAGTTATGAATTGGTTAGCACAATATGAAATAAACAAAATGTAATTTTATTACTTTTGTCGGCAAATCTTTCTCCGCAGGCCGTTAAAAAATTCCAACGAAATTTCTTGAGAGATATCCACGCATCTAATAATTGCTAGACAACCAAAAATAACTGTTACCAAATATTTAATATAAAAAACAATTAACCTTTTGTAAATTTTGTAAAAATTAATTACGTTAATCATTTTTACTTAGAATACAATCAATTTGTTATGCCAATAATACACAATTATTGTTATTTTTGGAGTCGGTTTACAAACGTATAACGAAGTATACTTAGTCATCGAAGTATACATATCTTGGGTTGATTTATAATTTGTTTATGGTTATTAATTTATGGAAATGCTCTATACGTTATTTTTATAGACTTGTGTAAAATAAGACAATGTAACGTAATAGTATAGTGAAGAAATATCTGATAAGCTTACAGGATACTTACACTATTTCTTCCTTATTGAATCCTTGTTGTTTATGGGCCAGTTCTATGAACACTAATTTGTAATATATTATTAGAAGGATCACTTAGAACATGTAAAAATTTTTTTACTTTCCAAATAGTGAATTTATGATACTATAATATTTTATTAAATCTATAGAATGTTGTCTAATCTCAAATTGTATGATTTAAAGTTTCCTGAAAAGTTTCAAGAAGAACAAGAAAGAAGAAGTAATTTCTGTATATGACTATGTTTTTGTCCTACAATATGATCATAAATAAACAAAATCTAAAACCTTATTACTATCCTACGCTAACCTACGTAACTTATTTCTAATACATGGGACCAACTCCTCTGTCACAATGTATCTTAAAAACTAGCAAAGTTTGAAATGGATGTTACCAGAGAAATTTATGTTAATCCCTTTTTTATTGCAATGCACAAAACTTATCATTATTCTCGACGACACTGGTTTGATCACGAACTGGTTTGACTGGTTTGATCACATAGCAGATGTTGCTGGGCTCTGGTCATCTAGCGGATGTCGCCGTACTAACTCTGGAATGCTGCGATGATCGCTTGAACTTTAATTATGTGATATCTTCACCCTCAAACTTTTTAATTTCGGCTTTTGCACTTATACTCTTTTATCTTGAGACTTCTTGGAAAATTGTATATTTTTATACTATCACCAAACTCTTCAGCGGCTGGGGACGCTACCAAGCCTCTATACTTCACCAAGCCTCACTTGCTAATTACGATGAAAAACACTTAATTTACTTTTGTTGCTGCTTGTAGACCTTCTCCACTGGTGTTTTTACTTTATTTAGCACAATTTTAACTATTCTTACTTTAATTTAACTATTATTTTAACAAATTTTTATATAACAATATGAGCGTGGCTCTTATCTCTCTGAACGCCTTAGCTGAACTCTTCTAAATTGTTATACGTAACTACGGACATGCCGTATTGAAAGCCATCTGCATTTCCTGGTTCTTGTTATTATGATACAATCTGACTAATCAGATTGATGCTAATTATTTAATTTTACATGAAACCCTTACAATTTAAACTTGACTTGATCTAATTTTGAATTCTAAACAGTAATATAATATGATTCAGTCTTTGTTGTGTAATTTCGATGTATCTGTTCGGCGTCATCTCTACATTGCCCTTTGCTTCTAGATTATAAACTCTCGAAACCCATATTTACATTGATGCTTTCGCATTAATCTTGTATTCCAGACATAGTTTATTAATACTCGATATTCTATAATTATTGTTGGAACTTGTCTATTGTTTTATTATGCCTGAGATAGATTTTTGCGCCGATAAATAATTTAGATATGATGACATTAAGTTCTGACCAATCAGGCGCGTAGCTGGTTGGCGTTATGTATAGTACATACGTTCGTCAGCGATACGTGTGTGCTTGCGTTTATACTATAGTATGTACGAAATATATTGATCACTGATTTAATTTAATTTATTATTTTATATATTTACTGAATTTAATTACTGATTGAACTCCAGTATTTTCGTTTATCTCTCTATATATATATATATATATATATATATATATATATATATATATATATATATATATATATACATATATATATATATATATATATATATATATATATATATATATATATATATATATATATATATATATATATATATATATATATATATATTGACATAAGTTTAAATATGAAAAATATTTTATATATGAATATTACATATGAATATTACATATGGATATGATTTTTATATATAAGTTATGCAGTGAAAGAACAGAGTATAAACACCTAACAAGTCTGCTATACTGTCACGATCTTGATACTACTGCTAAATTTTCCTAGGCGCCAGTTCTTTGAACATTTATTTTTTATTACATATTAAAGTTCACTGCTGAGCATGTCCTCTTTAGTCCAGTAGGGGAGAATGCAACCTAGTTGGTTGCTTTGACCATTGAAACTATTTGCTGGTAAATGAATTTAAGCAAATCTTATTGAGAATTGAAATTTGTGTTTAATTATAGAAGGTTATTTTATCACTTTTATATGAGAATAATGATAACGCAGAAACTATGTAAACTTGATTATTTTATTCACAAAACAAAGTAAATATATGTCTATAAGACTGAAATTTTAACCACAAGATAGAAGTATGTGGTTTCGCACATTATCCTGCAGAGTAGCAGTAAGCTTGAATGCAAAAATACAAATTAGAATTCACTATGATTAGTGAAATCTTAGAAAGAAAACTTAATATAGATTCTACGCCAAACTACGCAACTTAACATTAATTACATGGGCAGTTGGCCTCTCAAACAATGCATTCTTATAACTAAAATTGTTTTGAAATGTTATTATCTTAATACGTTTAAATAATCCTTTCAGTAATCGAAGCACGATACAACCCAATTTTTTTAACCGCACTTTAACTTGTTTATTATCGATGCACTGTTACCTACACCAACAACTGCCTCCCTCTCTCGGAATGGTCTCGTACTTTTAACCAGAAAACTGCTTACTGAGCAAGCTCACCTGCCGCCATCTAGTGGTGGTACTGGATATTTGCTACTCTTGACCAGTAGCGTGTTTATTTATGTAAATTGATGTAAATTTTGAAAAAACTTTTATGATCTGCTTACTTTTGTTAATGTTGAAGTATTCCCTGCTTCTTCTGCAACCTTAAAACACTGTTTTATACCTCTTATATTCTCCTTGGGAACGCCGTACTTGAAATATCATATTTTCAAGTCAAATTCGTACACTAAAACTTGGTTAATTATTTACCCGTTGATATCTCACTATTATAGCACAAAATTTCTTATTTGACGTAGATTTTAACTATTATATTTTACAAAATTTCTGGACACATAAGCTTAGCTGCCGCTTATTCAAGGACGCTATCACCACTCTCATGGTTTGTTACCCGTTTCTACGGAAGTTTCTCCATTTTAAACAATCGAAGTTCCTTGACAACGAGTGTTATGTTATATTACTCTCATATACTGTGACCAATCATATTGCAGCTAATTATTTTATTTATTTGGTTTACCTTAAATGTTGTTAAATTTTGAATTAAACAGTTTAATTCTTCATTCTCCATAGGAATTACACATCATATTCACTCTCCACAAATTCGTTTCAATGTTCATAATACAGTGACCTGTACCCATCTGTACCACAAAACGTTTTGCTTCAGAATTATAATCCCGAACCACTATACTGATGTAACACATTTACAATTTTACGTCCAAATATACCGAGTTTATGTTAGTGTAATATACCATAATGTTTGTTAGGACTTGTCTATTACGATTAAGTTGGATTTAGAATTTTGCGCTGATAAATGACTTTAATATTTTTAATTTACATACTGGCCAATCAGATGATTTCTCGTATCTGATCTGTGCGATGTGTAGAGATGCTTGCGCTCGCAGCTGATACTAGAGTTGGGACTTTATAGATTGACTCTCAGTACATGTATTACTTTATAATTTAACGTGTTTATTGTGTTTTACCTCTATACTTGGGCTCTGGATATTCGTTTATCTCAATATATATATATATATATATATATATATATATATATATATATATATATATATATATATATATATATATATATATATATATATATATATGTATATATATATATATATATATATATATATATATATATATATATATATATATATATATATATATATATATATATATATATATATATATATATATATATATTAAAACAAAATGAAATCGTAGCGAGAGAGCGAACATGTAAGATGGAATATACTTCGATATACTTCGTATAAACCTTTGTTTATGTTCAGACAAGGTTTCAAACGATATTACTAATAACAACTGAATTTATGAAGTTTTCAATAATTAGCAATTTTCTAAATTGAATTTTAAACTGACTGCTTAAAATTTTTCATGTCTTCCCATGAAAAAAAACTTAATACCAGGAGAATAAATATCCGTAACACAATATGGGGTCTATTTAAGAAAATAAATAAAATCTATAACATCACGATTTTCTGAGCCGCCCTGTAATTTGGAAAAAAAAGTTCTGAATGTAATGTCTGAATTTAGAGAATAAAGTCTGAATGTCTGAATTGAGAGATTAAACTCTGAGTTCAGAGAGTAAAGTCTGAAATCAGAGATTAGTCTGAAAAAAAATACAGACATGACCCTTCTAGGGGTTCGTACAATTCCATTATTGTTTGCAGAGATAACTCAATAGATTTAAAAATCAGTTTTTTTACTTTTTTATAATTTCTTGAAGTAAAAATATTAATTTTACGACATAGAATAGCATTTTTTGGCAGAAAATTCAAAAACAAACCATTATTGTCTCTTGTAAAATTTTCATGCGATGAATATTTTCCGAGATAATACAAGTTTAAGCAGGAGAAGCATGTGGAAACATTTTGTTTATTTAAATAAAACGCACAAGGTTTTAAGTCTGCGCATAATCCAAACTTTGTAAAGGTTCTCCTGAAGAGATTAACCAAGAAAATGTCTCATGGATTCATTTTGCACTTTACTGTACTTTTCGACATAGATCGCTTACACTGCATCTCTAATTTAATATATCCATAGCTAAGTTTCTGTTACAATTTAAAGAGTAGGAGTAGTCTTGTGAGATACCTACAATATTGCCTACTTGTATCTAGTAGCTTCTACCGAATAAAATCAGATGGATCAATGTGTTGGAGAATATCCGACCACGTTCAGCATGTCATATCTAACACTCGGGCTCATGTTTATAGCCCGAAATAAATCCAGCCAATGGATTTACACCCGAACCGTATTTCATAACTACAATATAGGTATATAGCCTGCCTCTGAATCCGTCTTCCCCTAATAATATTGAGAATAATACAAATGCGCGAAGATTATGTTCATTATGCGAAAATTTGTATGGGTGTAAATTGTGAGAATCGCGCAGAAATTAAAGTGCTGGTGACATGACGGACATAATACCCTATTCCTTTCCTTCGTATATTATCTAGCCCCCATATTTCGTTTCTGTATCTATACTACTTTTTAAATTTTAAATTCCGGTATAATTTCAAAAGATCCTACACGGGTATCTTCTGGTGATTATCTACTTATAGTTTATCCCCTGCAACACAAAAAGTGAAGTGCTGTGGGTCCCTCTTTTTATCACCTATTTTTTTGCGGTTATGTGCCCTCGTTGAGTGAGTTTTAGCATCCGCTCAAAAGGAAGTTGCGTAAAAACGATGACGGAGTACTTGTCTTTCTGGATATATAAGAAAGCTATTACAGACATAAGGCATTTTATGTTTTTCGGGAGTCATTATTTCACTGATTAATTGCGCTGTTCAAAATAAATTGTCAGTAATGAGAAAATTGCAGTAGTGAATAAGTAGTCTCAAAACAAGTACGTAGGCCCTTGACCAGATTTAAAGATTTGGCGCCACTGATTTTGTATAGTCTATTCAAATAAAATGGCAGATAAATGTTTTAGTAGCATTATACAGTGTGTCTACTTAAATTGCAACATATGGAAGACTTTTTTATCATTAGTTTTATTCATTCATTCATTCATTCATTCTAAATATTTTTAATAATAATATCTGGGTAAATATCCTATCCCGCTATAATTTTTAGTAGGTATTTTTTTATTTGAACCAACGAATTAAAATAATGTCTCTTCCTTGTCTTCTGTTGAAATATACTAAACACAAACTTTCTCTACCTCTAAATCTGCTTTTAAAATACAAGGGCGCTTGGTGTGGCAGCGTAAACATTTGAAAACTTGAAACTTGCCTCACAAATTGTAAAATTTGAAAGTCATATACGGCCTAAAACTTTGCAGCACTACCACTAGTTGGAACTTGTAAGCGTATGTAAATGTATTCAGATATTTCAGGAGCGAGTATATTTACTATATTCTTGTTCAGTCTACCTTTTAACAGTGAAGAAGGGTAATGTGTTGCCCTTCGATATCCCCGGTTTTTGTATTAGACGATGTTATATTTGATGCGTTTCTACAATATAAGCAAAGTTTCTGTTGAGGGGGTCTTTAAGAGAGCAATAAATATTTCTTTTTACGAGCCAACAGATTTTATGATCCAAGATCCATTGAGCAGGATTTATGGCAAACTAAATATTTATAGAATGGAGCAACTGTTCGCTCTGATCCATATACGCTTCTGGACCTTGAGGTGGCGTAAAATCTGGCCCTCTTCATCACTGTTAATTAACACAGTACATCTCTTAAATACAGTAAATATAAAAACTATGAAATAATGCCGGCAGCCTTGTTAGATAAAGAACCCTCCAAGCACTACGCATGTTAGATATAGAGAACACATAAAATATGGAGATTAAGAAACAGGGTGGTATGTTGTGTTCTATCAGTTCTGTTTCATGTGTAGTAGCTAAAAAGGGGTTCTTTCTATTTATTTAATATCCGAGATGTACTGTACTTAATGAACTCAAGGAAGTAGTTTTGAAATTGTGCAGCGTCTTCACTAATAAGCTCTTATGTTGTATATAATGTGGCTAAAACTTCGCCTTGATAACGAGACTTTTTCTAGGAAACCCGGCAACTCCCGGCCATTTTGTCTTGTAATTGGCATACTGGAATAATTAGCATGAATACAGCGGCACTTAACATGGACATTACGTTTCTTGCCTTACTGCGGGAAGTGGGATCTTGTACTTATGCCATTCCAATTATCTGGAGCTTAATGACGCTCTCGTGTATAATGACATTATCAAATTTTACTACAGATTTAGGTGTGTACATTATAATTAAAGTTGTGTTTATGCGAAGGATAATCTTCAACAACTCTAATTAACATGGTTGAAAATAAGACTTAGATGATGGATTATAATCGCCGGACAATAAGATTAATTTCGCAAACTATGTAGTTATTATAGTTAAATACGAATTTGTTTATAAGACTGCTTCTAATAATAATATACAGGCTGATCCAATGTAGGCTAGATATAACTAGATCCCAAACGTTATCATTAGTTATCCCTCTAGTTATCATGTGCTACTACCGATCAGACATCAGAAATGCCTAATGATGAAAATTAATGAAAATTAAAAATCCATTTTATAAAACTGTAAACAGAATAACAAAAAATAAACAGAATAACAAAAACATCCATAAACAAACAATGCTTTTCAAAGATAGTAAACTATCAGAAACCTTGGATTACTATCCCCAAGATCCACACTTTCTTCCAAGACCCTCTTTAATATACAAACCTCCAATTCCAACATTAACCAGAGCCCGTGGTAATAAACAAACAGATGCGGAGAAGACCGAGTGCTTTTCTGAGCAATTCCAAAGTCAATTCTCCACAAATCTAATTGAAATACAAAACGACACCAGAACCCTTAATTTCGTATAATAATTATACAAAAAAACTACGATCAGTAGGCTTAGGAACTCTGCAACATAATAAATACTCTAAACCCCAGAAATGTACCAGGCCTACACAATATACCCAACTACGCCCTTAAAAACTGTAGCCTTCATACCCTTATTTTCCTCATAAACCCTTTTAATTCCTGCCTACGCTTTACCTACTATCCTACCCTCTGGAAGATAGCTAAAAATATCCTGATCCATAACACAAACAAACCTTAGATCCCATTAGTTACCATCCAATTAGTCTGACCCGTCTGCTGGATCCTGTGGAGGCAAACTAAAGTCCGTTTTGGAGACTTTAGTTTGCCTCCACAGGATCCCGAACATTCAACTTTTCAACCCGAACATTCTACAGATGTTTAGCAGCAACGAGATTATTACCACCAATCCAAACCGAGGTCAATACACAGGATTTTTCTCCTCGACCTCGAGAAAGCCTTTGACAAAGTCTGGCACCCTGGACTGCTATACAAACTACATATCACGAAAATTCCGATTCGTATAATAAAAATTATACAATCATATTTTATATTTCAAATCACCAATTTCTAATAGCAGTCAAACAGGAACGCTCCAATCCCCGCCCGATTAATTCTGGCGCCCCACAAGGTTCCTCCCTGGGCCCAACTCTATTCAACCTGGTATCCATGATATCCCAAATCCTACCGACCATAGGACTACTGTTGCATTATACGCAAATAACACAGCGACTATGACAATTTCGACAAATTTGCCACTGATACAAAGACTAATGCAACAGCAAACGAAACATCTTATTACCCACTCCAACAACTGAGGGCTACACATAAACCTAAACAAGCCATAGGTGACAATTTTTACGCGAATTAAACAGCCACTGGATATAAACAGAGTATAACACTCTACAGAGTAAATATAGTCTCAAAGGCAACAATCAAATATTTAGGTTTAACATAATAAAGCAAACGAAGCAAAGTTAGAATTCCACAACTTTTTCCAATTTTAAAAAACTGCACCCCCAAAACCGGAACCCTAACCTATAAATCCTACATCCGCCCTATCCACACCTACTCCTCTCCCGTATGGTATCCCTTAATAACATCCCCCTACAGAAAAAAATATAGGCATTCAGTAGAACAAAGCGCTTAGATTAGCAGTCAGAATAAGACAAGCTCAAGAACAAGAAACACAATATTACACAGTATCACAGGAACCCCAACCATAGACAATTCATCGAAAACATTAACATTAATTCCCAAATTTATACAAAGAATTACACACCACCAAAATCCCACCCTCCAACAGGCCCTAATCCCGAAATTCTTCCAGTTCCCTAATCCATCTCTTAACTATATGTTCACCCCTTACCCCTCCACAGTAACCATAATTTATGAAAAAAAGAAACAAAATAAATAAAACAACTAGAAAAGTGTAATAGATAAACAACATACGATATAAATATTAATAAAAAAGTAATAAGCTATAAAAAAATATTATAGAGACAATTATTAAAAACATAATAAATATAAAAAGAGGCATAAAGCAACAACAAGTATCTAAAACAAAAGACCCAAGAACCACTGAAGTAGACTTACGGCTTATGTAACAGCACAACATCGAACACATATTAATTCCCAAATTTATAGGAAGAATTACACACCATCAAAATCCCACCCACAATACCTACAATAATATCTACAATATCCCGCCACAATAACTACAAATTATGAAAACAAATACAAAATAAATAAAACAAGTAAAAAAGTGTAATAGATAAACAACATAAAATATAAATAATAATAATAAAAAAAATGAAAATGACAAATAAAATAAAAAAATATTATAAAGACAATAAATAAAATAAACAAATTGGAGAAAGTACATTTTTACGCTTGTCGTTTATCTCTTTTAAGTTTAATTATTCCCCCTGATTCACATACTAAATAACTTACATAACAACATCATTTTCTTGTCAGTTACAATTTCAATACAATTTTTGCGATATGAATCCAATGGAATGACATTTACCATAAATCTGTTGTTCCTAAAACCCAATATTATTCCATCCCTCTGCCTCTCGCTTTCCGCCAACTTCCGCGGAAACTTTCCAATCGACAAGTAAAAGCACCGTAGTAGATCCTTGTGCAATATTGGTAACAATTTACACAACTAAAGCACTGTTTTAGGTTGTCGAAAAGTTGTTATCGGGGGATCTGTACCTTATCTCATTCTTGTTCAATAACTTTCAGATATACCATGATAAACACAGTATTTTGTGCCGGAGAAGGGAGTAGAAAGGAAATACGATATAGTAAAAGGCATGGGGACATACAGAATTGCTATATTTTTATTAAAAAACGGCAGGGCATACATTATTGAGCACCCGGCGGTAGGGGCAAGGGTCTATCGGCGTTGTGTTGGAATACAGATTTAGAGCCATCCTATTTTCGAAAAGGGAGATATTAGTCGTCAGTATAGTTTTATTGAGAGTTTCAGATTAGATATACCAGTAACACAAATTACACATTTTAATTTGGGCAGACTTCGGGCAAATATTTATGTATTGTCACCTATAGGTACTAACATACCCAGCAGAAAATTATATCAGAAGTAGAATCAGCAATTTAGTAGAAATTTATCTAATGGGGTTGCGTAAAAATTAGGAGTAAAGAAAGCGGTATTTCACAATAAAAATAGGTGCAAAAACATTCAACAGAAAAGGTTTTATTTTAAATCATTAGTTGTACAAAAAACTACAAAATAATTAGGACACAAACCTGCGCCTTCCTGAGATTCTGACGTTTGGTAAGAAATATGATTTCAAATGTGATGAAATCAAATATGATTTCAAATGCAAATTTTTATTTTTTAAGATATATCTTGACCGGCAAATATTTTAGGGAAAAAAGTAAAGAAAGCGAAATGAAAGCTCATTATATTTCCTCTAAATTGATATATAACAAATTACAATTTGGTTAATTCAATGCCGTACAGTGAGAGTTAAAAATGGTAGAAAACTAAAATACCCTTAAAATTCGTAACATTTACGTAAATTGTAGTTACTAAAATAGTAAACAAATTATGTATTTATTTTACTTACATGCAAAGAAAAAACTAAGTTGAACATAGAAACTGTACAAGTTAATTAAATAAACCAAATCTCTTCCACTGGATCTTGGTCATCTTCGGTTACTTGAAAAACGTTGCTTCATGAATTTCCTTGGCACTGTCCACATAAATTTGAGCAGTTTAAACCAGATTTTCTACATGAACATAGCTTCCCACAATCAGTTTTGCAGTTGCAACATATGAACTTGAGAATAAATTCTGGAGCGATAGCTTTTCCTGCGGCAACAGGTGTAAGAACTTATCCTTTCTCCAACCCCAAGATATAGGTAATGAACTGTTGCGAAGAATTAATTCTTGAATTTAATGGTAAACCCGTAAGCTACGTTGAGCTGCGCCATCCGTCGTAGGTAAAGTAGGAAGTTTTATTTATTGTCAAGTAGTAGTAGTAATTAAAAATTTGTGTTCAAAGTTTATCGCGCTGTAATATTATGAAACTTGAGAGAAACTTATCATGAGAATCGAGGGTCATTTAACGATATCATAGATTTTTGCGCACCCTAAAGAGCTAGTAAAAAATATTCCCCGGTAGCAGTAATGACACATCTTTCTGCATTGGGATCCAAAAATGTTTCTGTCGACGTTTTTCAAGAATTCTATAGGTAGACAGTTTTACATGTGATCCTTCTGAGCTCTTTTGATTGTGTTTGACGGTGAATCGCTCCGTATAGTCTTTTTTCCCATTTCGTCCTTATAGATTGGTGTGCTTTCCTGTACCCAATTGTTTCTCTCCAGTTGATATTTAATTTTCGCAACTCCTCGTGTATTTGGTCTATTCACCTCAATTTGGATCGTCGTCTCAGTCAATCTGTCATCGGTTTCCACTTAGTTACTTTGCTTTTAATGGTTTGGCTCTCTTCTTTGTATGTGCCCAAACCATCATATTATTTCTACCTTTATAATTTTTACTTTTAATAGTACGTCTTCTAGTGCTTCTCTGATTTCGTGGTTCATGATATTTCTGCATCTTCCCCCTACATTTTTGCAGGGAGGAATATCCTAATTATTTTGCTTTGCTACCGAAGGTTGGCTGTGTTTCTTCATCCTTATTTGCCAGACACATTGTTTTTGCGGCATATTATATTGTAGCTGGTTTGACGGCATCTTTCTAAATCCTTAATTTGGTCTTCCTGCTGATGTTTCTGTCTTTTAAGTAG
This sequence comes from Tetropium fuscum, assembly GCA_964058915.1. NCBI lineage: Eukaryota > Metazoa > Arthropoda > Insecta > Coleoptera > Cerambycidae > Tetropium > Tetropium fuscum. The sequence goes on along the minus strand of CAXKVY010011265.1, from coordinate 2,658 downwards.
CTTTTGATATCTCAATTAAGCCTTATTGCTCGTTTGAATATGCTTATTAACCTCTATTTACTTAATTCTTCTGGTTTATATTTACTAGGTAAGTGAATGGATTTAAAAGAGGAGATAATCATGTATTGGTTTTTGTTTGATTTATTAGTGCTATTTTATTTCTCAATTAATTTTTAGTTTATATTTTGTCGAAAGCTTGTGTAAATGAAATGAACAAAATATGAAGTTCTGTATAATATTCGTAACATGTTTCGATAGTTTGGGTTAATATGTGGATCGACTTTCTTTCTCTGAGACGTTGCTGATATTCTCCTGTCTTGGCTTCTGTGTACTTTGTTTCTTTGTTAATCTTTTCCTAATCGTTGCTGTAAGTATTTCATAGATGGCGAACTTCCGGTTTTCCTGAAGAAGCGACAGAATTTGATTTTTAGTTGGAACACCCTGTATATTTTTTTATATTTGGATACTAGGTACGTGTCAAAATATGTACGACACAGGTGTCATATACAATTTTGGTAGGGACAAAAAAACACAATTTTTTATTCAATGTAGAAGGTTGCAGCTGGTACAAACTTACTCAAAAAATATCAATTATTGCTAACCGAGAAATGTATTTGTTTAAAAACTCTGTTTTAAATTTGACTGATGTTTTAAATTTGTTTTTAATAAATTTAATTCCCATTTCAATTTAATATTCAGTTAAAATTTCAGTTTTGAATGCACACTATTTGACTGTTTTAAGTGAACAATTTAAAGAGTTTTCCTACAATACAGACGATAAAGGAGTATGAGGTAATTTTATCCCCAATAAATTCAAAAACAATTAGTGTTTTCGAACGAACGTATTTCTGGTTATTAGATCATTTTCAGTATGTTGAACTAGGCTGTGTGCAATTCTCTACGTTGAAAAATATAAATTGAAAACATATTTTTTTTCGGTGCCAAAATTAAGCCATTTAAAAATCATAGTTTTGTAGCTTTTTAGGGAAACCGGTCATCTTTAATCCTTAAGTCACTTGATTGGAAATAAATCCGTGCATGAACATAATTTCTTTCCAAGATATAAGCTGGGCAGGAACTGCTGATTATCTGTAATCAGAGAAACGTAAAAAGGTATATTACAAATACAAAAGTGTCCTGAATAATTATAAAAACAGGGAGGTAACGCCCATGTAGTCATATTATATAAAAATATAATAAATAAAACGTATATACAAATTACAAATTCTTTAATTGCTGATATATTAGATTATTGTTTTAACCATTACTTTAATATTAATTATTATTTTCCTACTTTCAGATAGGTGTTGAACTACCCAGCGTTGGACTATTATTCCCATAATTAAATATTGGTAAGTTTATTTTATTACTCTCTTTAACTAAGGTCACGAGCTTCAATGGCATATCTACTATTTACATAACTCCACAGGTGATTGAAAATAATATTTTTTAGATTGTCACAATAGTTCTGATAACTAATTCATATGTTCATTTTGTTTGCTAAAGTGTAGATTTTATTTCAGTCTATGATGAGCATATACAGGGTGATTCTTTAGAATTTCGAAAAACAGACCTCTTTTGGGTTTCCGAAAACCTCTTCTGTCGGAGTTACGACCCTTTACTAAACTCAGTTTTAACTTACCCCTTGAAGGTTTAAATTTTTTCCCAAATTTGGAAAACCATGGGATATTAACTTTACTAAACTAAATAACTTACCCCGTGTAACTTAAAATTTAGTTTTAATTTGTTTTCTCCAATTTGGAAATGTTTAAGAAAAAAATTTAAGATGCAACTTTACCTTATGAAACGCTTTCCGATACCAATATTTTCCTTCATATGCTTGGGCTTAAGAGGTTGAAAATTACACCCCTTAATGTTTTTTTCCTCAGTCATTTTACTGATTTGCTACTAAAAATTTCACTTAAAACTCTGGCATACATGGAAACCATTCTGTCGCTTTATTTTTTTTCACTTTTTGTACGGAGCTTTTAAAAGTTTTTCACAATATTTAAAAAACACCCTGTATATTTTTGATATGAGATAAGTAATGAATTTTTGCTTTATTAATTATTTAATTCCAAATCATATCTATTCTAGTACGTAGGCCTTCTTATAATTTTATGATTGATTTTCAGTTAATTTTTATATATTTTATAAATGATTTTTCACAATGAAAAGTTTCGCGACAATCTATATCAATATTACTCTATTACATAACACCTTTCTCAGGTCATTTGTCTATGCTTAACCAAAGCTAATTTTTCACATTTTATTTTCTCGTCACGTAACGTGGTACTTGCCAGAGCTATCAACGGGGTAGCATATTTAACGAGACTTCACTGGCTCAAGTAAACGAAGATATTACATATTACTTTCTACCACATGAATAAGTTCCATATTGACTGTGGAAATGAATAAGGAAATCTTTATAAACAATTGTTTGAAATGGATTTTTATAGTGTTTTTCAAAGTTGTGCATTTAGTAACTAATTTGAGTTAGGAAAAGTTCGATTTTTCCGAACTAGTGCGGAAAAAATTTTCCGCCGCAAAAAATACATCGTAATTCTTGAACTAACTTCAATTTATTGACAACTTAAATCATTTTTATAACTTTTAACTTATCAATATTATAAATGTTTTCTATAACTTTTTTACAAT
>CAXKVY010011264.1:0-31693 GCA_964058915.1 Tetropium fuscum | reverse complement strand
TTTTATTGTAATTAGTAAGCAAGGGTAGAACTCTCAATATTCTAGCCCTGCCTTCTAATTTTCTCGTGTTTCTTGTATTCTGAGACTTTGCGTATGACGTAAGAATTAGTTGACGTAATTGTCTTAATTTTTGTGTGAATTCATATTTCATGGAATATATTTACCAATTAATTAGAAGATGCAAAGATATATTATAAAATTGTTAGTAGGTACTTTGCATGTGTTTGTAGATATATACAAAATCTAGCAGGTACCCGCGACTTCGTCCGCGAGATTTTAACATAGCAATATCCTCCGGTTCGCGCGTTCTGAGCCCGCGCGCCAGGCAGCCTTTGCGATATTAAGTCCTCGGAGGGGGAAAGCGGTGGGAGGCGCCTTTCGGAGTCACCGCGCGGGGGACGCATGCGGTACTGGACACTGCTATTTTATTACTCGAAGATCGAAAATTATTACTCAAAGCAAGTGAAAATATTCGGGAGATTTACATTCATAATTAATTATTTATTAATTGGATGTATAGTTCCATATTTGCAGCTGATTTTGTTCACAATTTCATGAATTTAAATTTTTTGCGCGGAACCCTAATTTCTTTTTCAATTTATAACATCAGCTATCTGTCATTGAAAGTCTTTGAAAAGGAAGATTTTATTTACAAAATTTCCCAACAGGAGACAAAAACTGGTGAGATCGTTTCAGTTATTTTAGCTTTACCCCTATTAAAAGAAACTAGCGTACCAAGTAAATTTCCAAACTGTCCCAATTACTTGCCAAAAAAAATATCGTATCGAAAAAGCAAACACGAAAAACTTACAGAATTACATGAAATACATTTTCAGGCATACATACAGACATGTCAAAGCTTAACCATGTTTTAAACTTAATGTCCAATGTACAGGGTAAGTCTCTTAAGATTGACACCCCCCTTATCTCACTTATCCTTTGCCGATTTAACTCATTCAAAGAAGGAGTGGACGCGGTTTTTGATGAATTTTTATAATCTGGGCATGGATATTAAAAATCTCGTAAGATATACAGGGTGGAAAATAACACATGATTTTTTAAATGGAACACTCCGTATATTTTTATACCAAAATAATATCCTTAATTTTCTGAATAAAAAAATATCTAATTGTTATATAATCAGGATATAGCACCACCACACTCTGCAAGGAACGTCACCGAATACCTAAACAGAAAATATCCTATTTGGATAGGAAGGCACGGTGTTATACATTGGCCCGCTAAAAGTCCGGACTTAACACCTATGGATTTTTTTCTCTGAGGTACGATAAAACAAGATATATACAAAACTGGGGTTTTTAATAATATGAATGAGTTAAAAGAATGCATACGTGTAAAAATTGAGCAATTAAACCAAAATGGTGATATATTTCAAAGGGTGAGAAGCAATTTTATAAAGCGATGCCAAATGTGTATTCAGAATGGTGGTGGTTACGTGGAAAATATTTAATTACGGTACGTGTAAATAAATAAAATTGTGTTAATAGAGTAACACAATTGTGTTACTGTATTAATATTGACTTTTATTTGTTTTTATTAGGCTTATGTTGTTTATTGTTATTACTCGTTACTGTTATTGTCACCTATATATTATTTATTTATTATCTCAATAAATGGCATTGTTTCCAGAGGTATCTTGTTATGTTTTTTGTTTTATCATTGACACCCGTATTGTGATAAGTTTTTAGTAATATCTCACGAACCGGTGGAGTGATTATATAACAATTACACATTTTTGGATTCAGAAAATTAAGGACATTATTTTGGTCTGAAAATATACGGGATGTTCTATTAAAAAAAATCATATTTTATTTTCCACCTTGTATATTTTACTAGATTTTTAATATGTTCTCATACGGCAAAGGATAAGTGAGATTATGATTGACACCCCCCTTGTGTCAATCTTAAGAGACTTACCCGGTACTAAAAAACTTAAAAATAGAGGACGAAAATGTTTCACAAGGAATTGAATTTATTTCTGAACAACTTAAATTGCGAACATTATCAAAAGAACGTTATAGATATTCCACTACCACTATGGTTTTTTGTTCAATTTTATATACAATTAGTCCTCATGCATAAATATAGATATTTACGAAATCGTGGAGCTATAATTTTGCCCCATCCCGAAACAATCAAAGGAGTCTGTAATAGTTTTCTAACTGATCCTCATATTGATGAGAAGAAAACTTTTTTAACATGTGCCCAAAAAATCTTTAAATATTTAAAAGACCAAGACAAATATGTTAGTTTACTAATGGATGAAATTCACATTGATCCATATTTAGATTATAAATATGGTAATATTGTAGGAGCTGCAATAAATAATAACGATTCGTTAGCGACATCTGCGTATACATTTATGATTACTAGCATTTGTTCAAATTTTAAAGAAGTTGTTCATATTGCTCCTGTGTCTAAAATTAATCACGAATTGCTTTTCAGTTTTCTTAAAACAATTAGCCATCTAGACTCTAACAATTAGACACATGTAATCTTGACTGTATTTCGAAACAGTTAACAGTTAACCATTTAAATTATTCTTTACCTGTGTTTTTCATAGACTCCGATAGATTTATGCCGTAATATCTTTGTTTAGTTTGATCTTTTTATTGATCTCCAAAACTACATTAAAACGATTTCAGACATACCTACCTAAATAACTACATAAAGCCAATAATAACATAAGTATCTCGTAGGCCTCCGGATGGTGACGTCACGAGGCAGCACTTTGTCCTTGTATTAGAGGTGTTGTTGATTTTGCTCACAATTTCATAGATTTAATTTTTTCACGCGGAACTCCTTATAACATCATCTATCTGTCATTGGAAATCCCGTCAAAATCGGTCCAGCGGTTTCGGAGGTCGGATTTTGTTCACAAATTTATTGATTTACTTTTCGCGAAATCCTAATTATTTTGCTAAAATAAAAGTGGCCTAAAGTCATTTTATAACACCAGCTATCTGTCACTGAAAGTCCCGTCAAAATCAGTGCAGCCATTTCGGAGATTAGCCGGAACAAATAGACAGACAGGCAGACGAATAATTTAAAAAAAAAATTTTGTTATAAGTACCGTATATACTGTCATATGCATTTAGTAAAATGCCGCTATTTTGACATTATAAACAGACACTTCAATTTTATTTATATGTAATGATGTAATGAAAAATCTGAATTTAAAAATTATCTACAAAAGAACTTACAAATGAATATTATCAGCTCAATAAGATTCAACGAACATTTTCCTACAAATAATGTAAAAGCTTTAAAAGTGGAATACTCTTTTTGGAGCCCTATATATTTCCGCCCAAATAATATAATAACACGTCACGCTTTATGGGAAACCATGTTGAAGGATAACGACACTGTATAATTCTACCCATCTATAAAGGTAATTCATATTTTACAAGCAACGGGATATTTTATAGAGAGCATAAATTGGGGAAAAACGTAAGCCAGGATATGCAAAGCAGATTTGCTGTGGTAAGTAACTATTTAGTAAACTTAGAGTTAACGCTGTTTTTATGCTAGAGTTATAAATCCTGATAAATCTCAGATATTTTATGTGCCACTTGGAAGTATACTTTTTGTTATATCTGAATATAAACTGGCACATGTTTCGTAGCTGCCTCGAATTTGAGATTATAGAAGACATTCCAGGTAACATCCTTTACATCTTCAAAAGAATTTCTGTGCCTCGATTAAATAAACTCCTAGAATGGAAATCTTACTTTTTCGTACCTAGGGAACAATTTACTATAAGCATTAACCAAATAATCAATAACTCGTTTAATTTTTTTTTGGAATATTCACGTCGTTATCGTAAACAACATTACTGATCTATTCTTAAAGTCAGATATTAGAGCTGCTAGTTGCTATCCATTGAACCTACACACCTTCGACAGGTTCAATGAACCTGTACAGCTGACGACGCAGTTCAGTGTGCTGCCATAGATCCAGTGAACCTGTAAGGCCTTGATCGGTCCAGTGCACTGCCACAAGTCCAGTAAATCTGAGAGTAAAAGTCGGTTTGACGAAAGCTGGCGACTCATTATATCGTGACGTTGGGAAACCTATGTGGTATTGTAATTGTAATCCTGTCAACCACAGGTAGTCCAGTGTATTTTTTCCAGTGTTTAGTGTACCTAGTGGTAAGAGTGCAGTGAAGTATTCGACTGTAGTTTGGTTCCATGGTCGAGTGTACCACCCAGAAGCCGAGTGCGCTTCTCCTATATAAAAGATGGTCCAGTGTACTACAGAAGACCATCACAAAAGTTGTGAGGGCGCTTCTATTTCAATGATCCATTCTTATACTCATGTATTGGAGCCGTTAGTTGCTATCCATTGATACTACACACCTTCCACAGGTCCAACGAAACTGTATAGTTGAGTGCGCAATTCGGTGTGCTGCCACAGGTCCAGTGAACCTTTAAGGCAGTGAACAGGATCGGTCCAGTGCACTGCCAGTGAATCTGATGGTAAAAGCCGGTTTGACGAAAGCCGGCGAATCAGTATATCGTAACGTTGAGAAACCTATGTGATCTTCCAACTGTGATCCTGTGAACTACTAGAAGTCCAGTGTACCTTTCTCTGGGTTCAGCGTACCTGGTAATAGTCCAGTGAACTATTAAACTGTCGTTCGGTGGACCAGTAGAATTCCAGTGTACTTGTTCCATGTTCGAGTGTACCACCCAGAGTAAAGTCCAGTGCGCTTTTTCTATATAAAGTCATTGTATGAGAAGATCAATCGCTACGTTGGTGACAAATGCAGGGGGACCATTACAGCATTACAATACATGGAGGATGGAGATCTGCAAAGGTCAAAGGATATATATATATATATATATATATATATATATATATATATATATATATATATATATATATATATATATATATATATATAGAAGAATCCATCAACATTAAAATTGAGATTGCAAAAAAATCCAGAGTGCTGCAAGTGATCCAAAACGAGCTGTCGTAATAACAGAGCTCAGTTCATGTACTAGGTGGCTATTCTTGAGTTCGAGAGAACTTGGAAGTTCTCATGAGAAAATATGAGATCACTTCCCCGGAAGTTCACTTCCATATTTCTCCTGGTTGCTAAATCATCACTATTCTTGAACGTAGCTGGATGGGAACGTGATATGAACTTTTCGTCACGATTGTTGCAACGTTGCCAGTGATACTTTCCAGCTCTAGCCAATCAAAATCGAGAATTTATCAGCTGTTTATTATTTATGTACATGGTCCATGGAGTTATAACCTAAAAATCTCTCTAATCTTGCTAAAAGTAAAAATGTGCCACTAATCTTAGTATAGTGAAAAATGTGTATATTATTCTGTGAATCGCTGTACATTATTACCATTATTACTTTTGAGGTTAAAGCGTGGCAAACTTCACTACTATTTTTTAACTAAATAATATAATATCATCGACATCATAAAAGTGCAAGCTAGTAAAATGCTTATGAAATGAATACATCTTTTACGCGCTTGGGTCATGAAGAGCGCGAAGAATTTCCCAAGTTAAAAACTCATGATCACACAGAGGATAGTATTTGCTGCGTGTAAATTCTGCCAACAATATGTAAAACATAAAAACAATATATAACTGCAAGAGAAATGTATCAGATCGACGCTGATTCTAAAAGAGAAGAGGATGATGTACGCTATTCAGCGGATCTCCAAAAAGTTAAAATGTTGCCTAGAATGGAAGAATTCAAGGTTGTCTTGTTTACTCCTAGAATCGTAGTATTCAATGAAAGCTTTGTTCCGGTGGGACCGAAAACGCCTGTCAAACCAATCACACCTCCTTGGCACGAGGGTAGCTGGCAAGAAAAAAAAGAAATAATAATCTCCTTTTATTCTTTCTTTTTAATTAACAGGAATGCCAGAATCATAACTCTTTGGCTAGACAACTGCTCGCATAAGAGCTCGGTCGAGAGTTTTATTGCATATTTTCTAAAAATTGTTTCAAATCTTTCAAGTCTCAAAATTTGTTGTATGCAAATTTAAGGTGCTAAGTATATTTTTCTTGTGCAGTAATTGGTCTAATGAATTTTAATTTGTAATAGGTATATAATATTCAAGTAATATAAGTAATATTTTATATTGTTCTAAATATTAAATCTTTCTATACTCAATGGTAATTGTTTCATTTCAAATAAGTACCTACTTATAATTTTCTTAATCAGAATAGCAAATTTTTAATAGATTAATTTTGATAATTTTACATTTCTTAATTGTTTTAAACTTAATTTTTTGGATAAGGATAATATAAAACAGAAATACTGCATAACATAGTAAAACGCCATAATGGAAACCATATGCATCCTAAAATATATTAATAAAAGAGATATTATATAATTTTGCAATAAGTACATATATTATTATTATACATCATAACCAACATATCGAAAATTATACAAGAAAATATTTATAAGTAAATGGTCTTGCTAGTTCTTTTGAAACTCGGAAGTATTTGACATATTTTACATCGGAAAATGTAAATGGGTCTGTCATTTGAAGCAATTGACGTTCTTCATCGGCTTGTTCTTCAGCATCATGCAAGTCACCCAATACCACAACCGCTTCCAATATTTCATCAAGGTCCATGACCGTAAAACTGCCTTGATATTGCCAGTCAATTATCAATTATTATAATAATGTCAAATATTAAGAAATATATTATAAATATTATTACATACCTGTAAATTGAAATACCTATTTATATAATTCTCACAATTTACCTAGTTCAATTTATTTCTCTCAAAATGACATTAATTTTTAATCAATACGTTCAATAAGTTGGGTTAGAAACTCAATTCTCTCCGGAGAACTTATACTTCTCCTATAAAATACTATGAGAATCAGGTTCTCTAACAAATCTGTGAAGTGAATGCCTCGTGGTTTTCAAGAATAATAAAAATTCGGTTACGAGAGAACTCCGTCCACTTCTCATGAGATAATCCCGGGATTTCAAGAATAGCTTCCCTGGAAGCATACAAGGTTTTACCATTTCTGAATCTGCAAACTGCGCTTCTTTTTTAACATTGTAAGTAAAAATTTTAGCAAAAAAATAAGGTTATGATGATTTCTTATTTGAATATAATCATAATGCAATTGATGAATATGAAGTTCTGTAGTTGCTCTACTTACGACTATATTTGTCACGAAAAGACCTTCGGCGACATATAAAAATCTTTGCTCTATTAGTTTGCTCTATTTGCTCATTGATTGTCGGTCGTACAATAGGCCTGTCTTATCGTACTGTTGATGACTTTCCCCTTAAACTCACGTTAATAACCAATTTTTCATTAATTGCTATTCAATAAATAAATCAATAGTTATCGCCTACCATAATTTGATACAATCAAATTAATATTCTAATGCATTAACTTAATTTATCCATTATGGTCGAACGACACTTATCGCTGGAGTCGATAAATCAGTTTATATCAGAATGGGGAATTTACGAGCGCTAATTCAACACCAATAAAATGAAACATTGTCGGGATTACGTAATTTTCATGTTTGCTGCGACCCCAACCCCCGGACATTAATACCGTCTAATCAAATTCGCTGCCACAATGCGGAATTGCTTTACGAGGGAGTATTTACTGCTAGAGAACGGATTGCATGCAGTAATTTCTATGAATGGCGACGGCGATCTAGATGCAATTTCAGCTCAACAGGCTGGAGTCCATATCCATACCAGACCATAAAGGACAAGAAATAAGGCGCCACAAATAGCAGAAATGCAACGCAACATGCATCTATTGGCTATCCGTGACCTCGATAGGTTCAAGCGGAATTATGGAGTTTACTTCCTGATGACTCTATGGTTTCCGGGACATCTTTTTATATGAGTATATTGGCATTTGGTTGACAATAATGTTAGGTGGTATAAAGGGCAATAAGGCAAGTATGCAAGTAGTATGCTAAGCCAATTAATATTTATAATTTTCTGGCTTATTGAGGCTTATACTGTTAACGATATTTAATATATCACCTACGCTTTTGATGGAAAATGATGAAGAAATAGAGCTTTACCCCAGGAACATTATTTATTAGTAAAAATAGTAAAATATATAAATAGATAAATAATAAATAGAACTATCTCGGAATGAGAGATAGTCGGCTATAAACTTGTATAAACCTTTATTTTGGTACCCTAAAACTTGTCTCAAAACCTACCTGTCGTAGGGTGTCCGCGTCTTCAGATATCCCAAGGCCAAAGGTCAAAAAAATCGATTTCTTACACTTTTATTGCAAATATCTCGTTTCCTATGGGTTTTATGCTACTTATTAATATTGTAGAGGATTAAATTCTCTACAATTTTTGTTTAAACATTTTTTTATACCTTGAACCATTTTCGAGCTCCAGGGCAGAGCGCGCGCAGTGTCATAATGCTTCACCATATCAGTGATACCAATGAAGACGGTACTTTTGATCCCGAAATCCTGGAGGAACTGGAGACAAATGATATTGAAGACGCGCGCCAATATCCTTGGCTAAAGATGTGACCTCGATAAGAGGGGGTACCATCGCTCTTTACCCCTAATATCTATGTAGGCCGAGACCGCCTCGTAAGGGGTAGACCGCCCACTTCCCGTAACCCTCCCCACAAATGTGATCAGTGTCACGTGGTTACGCAGCTTCCCCCGGTCCTGGCTGATGGACCCCACCGGCAGAGCCTTGCTTCTGGCGCTCTTGTGTTGAAGACGAGAACACAGGGGAATTTGAAATTTTACAGCGGCTGGAAGACGATGATGAAGAAGACGAAGAAAATTAAAATTTGAACTTGGAATTCTTATTATTATTCATGTTTTTTAATTTTAACGTTCATAAATATATGAAATGATATTTTTCAATAAAAACATTACTTAAAAATTTAATTTTGTTCTTTTTATTTAGTTAGAAAGTATTTAGTATAAATAATATTAGAATAAAAAAATAATTACCAAATAAAAGTATTTCCCTTAATGACCTCATGATTACACGAGTAGGTAAGTGTTTTTAAATGAATAAATACCGAATTATTAAAAAAATATATTAATTATAACGTAATAGTTGAAAAAAAGGCAAATTATTTAGAATATATTTATCAATAATTTATAAACTTTATACAGCATGTTTTTAATCGGGATTACAGGTTGACCTCGAATGATACTCTAAATAGTTAAACACTGTGCGCGCTCTGCCCTCTATCTCGAAAATGGTTCAAGATATAAAAAAATTTTTAAACAAAAATTGTAAAGAATTTAACAATACAATATTTATAATAACTGCTACAATATTTATAATAAATATAAATAGCATGAAACCCATAGGACACGAGATATTTGCAATAACGTGTAAAAAAATCGATTTTTTGACCTTTGACCTTGGATATCTTTAGACGCGGACACCCTACGATATGTAGGTTTTGAGACAAGTTTCAGGGTACCAAAATAAAGGTTTATACAAGTTTATAGCCGCCTATCTATCATTCCGCGGTGAAATCCTAATATGCAGGACTATACACTAATTATAGACCCATTGCAATGATTTAAAATAATTTTACTATATTACAATAAGTGTTTGAAATATCAGTAGGTATATAATCCTATCTGCTCTGCCTATATATCCCATATATCCACATGTCAACATGGCTTTGTGAGAAAAATCAACAACGCGTTCGTTATTCACTTTCATTTCCTCAATATAACCTGAATATTTTGGTTATTAATTTTAGGTAGGTAATTAAGTTTAGGTGATTACATATCACAATTGTTTTTATAAAAAAATAAGACAAGTACGAAATTGAAGAATAAGTATATTATTCAAATGTTACCAAGAAAATTACAAAGTACAACAAACTTTCGTATAAAGTGTACAAAGTAAAGTATTAAATTTAGAGAAAAGCAAATATCATAGACAATATACCTGGCTCAGTATTAGGTAACATTAGATAACGATCCAAAAATGAAGCAACCCTATTGCCCAGTCCATTTTTTCTCTCGTTATGCTTTTTATTTAAATTAAACGTAAATTGAAAATATGTTCATATGATAGAGCTACATATAGATATCACGTAATAGATGGCAAATTTTAAACAGACAGCCGTTGAACATCTCTGCGAATTAATCGACTTTATATTTCCATGACCATGTGTATTAGATTGGTATTGACTATTTATGGAGCCCATATATATTATCTTACATCATCTAAAAGCAATTTTCTACGATGGCGACATTATGGACACCATCACGTAAATGACATCTGGATATCCCGGATTATTCTTTTCCGGGAAACGTGCATCGTTGTTGAAAAAGTGCATCATTATTTCACAAAACTAATATAGCATCAGATCGATTCCCATTCGGGTCGTGTGTTACAACCGTTTTATATGGAAGCCGTTTCTCTTTTTTTAGTACCTACTTGATCTCCAATCACTGACCTCTCTCAGGCTACTTCTAGAAGTTTTATGGATATTTTAATCAAGTGTTACTAATACATTTAATTGGGTAGTATGGCATTTCAGGTTACATCATCCTGAGTTATCCCCCAAGCCATCACGTTCTCTATGCAGGTGCGTGTTCGCGGCGACCGGCGTCGCTTCGCCTTCTTTTCGTGAAGTTGGGCATACTTTGCTCTGTAATATTGATGATTAAATAATTCACACATTCGACGTGTGACTGGTTCCAGTTCAAATGATTTAACCTCCCTTGGTCTTAGAATAAAATAATAGAGTTGTATTTATCTATAAGTATATAATTTAAAATAAATATAATAGAATAGAATAGAATTTTTAAATTCTTTTACGTACATAAGTACATAATTCTTATAAGTACATACAATAAAATTATCATTTAAAGTGAAGATCATTTAAGAATCTTCTACTTCTTGCGATATCAGTACTCATGACAATATATCTAGAGTCAACTGCGTTTAAAAATCTATTGCTTGTAGAGGGCCCGTTAAATGAAAATTGTTTGGCAATCTCCGCAGAGCTGTTGAAGATTTTTTTTAGCAATTTTGGTCTTACTTTCTACAGAATTTTCGATGAATTTTCGATTTCGTCTAAGTAAATGGCCTGTATACTCTTCCCAATTTAGAAGTATCAAATACAATTCTACATCATTTGCTACACTTTATTTTATGGATAACCATAACAGTTTTATAACATTTCCCGTTATGATATTTCAAAATAAACATCGTACCTTAAAATAGAGAGTACGCAAATTAACTTACTTTCTGTATTTATATATTTATACGGTGAAAGTTTTTCCTAGTTTTAGTGTTAGGAACTTTACTTAGCAGCAAATATCCCATGTCTTCGATATCATCAATTATCACCATACTATACTGTATCCAACGAGAGAATGGACTTGCACTCGAGCGAAAATTCGTCTGTTTTGGTCAGATCTCCGCCCCTTAGAACGCCCTTAGTTCAACGCCTTAGTTCAACGCTCTCAACGTCTTAATTGGCTCAGCAGGTAGCCAGGGCCGGCGCCTGGGTCCGATACCTACCTGGTACCTAATTATATAAAGTACCTACTACTGCCTACCTATTCACAGTTTGTATTTGTAGTCTCGCAAGTACGGTTATTTTAGTTGTGTTGTTTACGGTTGTGAAATAAGTTTGAAATCTATTATAAGAATGGCAGCAGCCAGAGACGAGATAAATCCACCATTATCGCCAATTAAGAAGAATAAAAGAGGCCAGGTAAAGAAATATAATAATAAATATGTTTTATTTAATACGCATACTATTCAACACCGTGGTCAATGATTTATTTTTGTTTTTAATTTTAGGTCGTGCATCAAAGTCAAAAAATAATTATAATAAATTTATATAAGAAATTAAAGGAAGACAATCCTCAAATGTCGTACGAAGAGACAGTTTTAACTCTAACCAAAGAAACGGGCATTGGAAAAACTACAATGAAAAAAATTTTAGCAGAATATAATAGAACCGGTCAGGTAACGGAACCGAATTTAAAATAAAAAAAAATATCATAAAATGTCTATTTTAGGAATATTTAGGGTTTATATTACTTTCATAACGCTCATACATTTATAATAAATTTATGTTAAATAAATAAAATGTTTTCATGTTTTCAAAATAAAATTTATTTCACCTACTTACGAATTTATTTCATCGAATGACGGTCCTGCGTAGCTCGTTACAGAGCCCCTCCTCTTTAGTCGCCGATGTGCAAAGCAAGTCCATTATCTCGTTGGATAGAGTATATATATATAGTTCGTCTCAACGACATACCCCAGATATGTCAAATATCAAAATTACCTGAAAAGTTATGAATTGGTTAGCACAATATGAAATAAACAAAATGTAATTTTATTACTTTTGTCGGCAAATCTTTCTCCGCAGGCCGTTAAAAAATTCCAACGAAATTTCTTGAGAGATATCCACGCATCTAATAATTGCTAGACAACCAAAAATAACTGTTACCAAATATTTAATATAAAAAACAATTAACCTTTTGTAAATTTTGTAAAAATTAATTACGTTAATCATTTTTACTTAGAATACAATCAATTTGTTATGCCAATAATACACAATTATTGTTATTTTTGGAGTCGGTTTACAAACGTATAACGAAGTATACTTAGTCATCGAAGTATACATATCTTGGGTTGATTTATAATTTGTTTATGGTTATTAATTTATGGAAATGCTCTATACGTTATTTTTATAGACTTGTGTAAAATAAGACAATGTAACGTAATAGTATAGTGAAGAAATATCTGATAAGCTTACAGGATACTTACACTATTTCTTCCTTATTGAATCCTTGTTGTTTATGGGCCAGTTCTATGAACACTAATTTGTAATATATTATTAGAAGGATCACTTAGAACATGTAAAAATTTTTTTACTTTCCAAATAGTGAATTTATGATACTATAATATTTTATTAAATCTATAGAATGTTGTCTAATCTCAAATTGTATGATTTAAAGTTTCCTGAAAAGTTTCAAGAAGAACAAGAAAGAAGAAGTAATTTCTGTATATGACTATGTTTTTGTCCTACAATATGATCATAAATAAACAAAATCTAAAACCTTATTACTATCCTACGCTAACCTACGTAACTTATTTCTAATACATGGGACCAACTCCTCTGTCACAATGTATCTTAAAAACTAGCAAAGTTTGAAATGGATGTTACCAGAGAAATTTATGTTAATCCCTTTTTTATTGCAATGCACAAAACTTATCATTATTCTCGACGACACTGGTTTGATCACGAACTGGTTTGACTGGTTTGATCACATAGCAGATGTTGCTGGGCTCTGGTCATCTAGCGGATGTCGCCGTACTAACTCTGGAATGCTGCGATGATCGCTTGAACTTTAATTATGTGATATCTTCACCCTCAAACTTTTTAATTTCGGCTTTTGCACTTATACTCTTTTATCTTGAGACTTCTTGGAAAATTGTATATTTTTATACTATCACCAAACTCTTCAGCGGCTGGGGACGCTACCAAGCCTCTATACTTCACCAAGCCTCACTTGCTAATTACGATGAAAAACACTTAATTTACTTTTGTTGCTGCTTGTAGACCTTCTCCACTGGTGTTTTTACTTTATTTAGCACAATTTTAACTATTCTTACTTTAATTTAACTATTATTTTAACAAATTTTTATATAACAATATGAGCGTGGCTCTTATCTCTCTGAACGCCTTAGCTGAACTCTTCTAAATTGTTATACGTAACTACGGACATGCCGTATTGAAAGCCATCTGCATTTCCTGGTTCTTGTTATTATGATACAATCTGACTAATCAGATTGATGCTAATTATTTAATTTTACATGAAACCCTTACAATTTAAACTTGACTTGATCTAATTTTGAATTCTAAACAGTAATATAATATGATTCAGTCTTTGTTGTGTAATTTCGATGTATCTGTTCGGCGTCATCTCTACATTGCCCTTTGCTTCTAGATTATAAACTCTCGAAACCCATATTTACATTGATGCTTTCGCATTAATCTTGTATTCCAGACATAGTTTATTAATACTCGATATTCTATAATTATTGTTGGAACTTGTCTATTGTTTTATTATGCCTGAGATAGATTTTTGCGCCGATAAATAATTTAGATATGATGACATTAAGTTCTGACCAATCAGGCGCGTAGCTGGTTGGCGTTATGTATAGTACATACGTTCGTCAGCGATACGTGTGTGCTTGCGTTTATACTATAGTATGTACGAAATATATTGATCACTGATTTAATTTAATTTATTATTTTATATATTTACTGAATTTAATTACTGATTGAACTCCAGTATTTTCGTTTATCTCTCTATATATATATATATATATATATATATATATATATATATATATATATATATATATATATATACATATATATATATATATATATATATATATATATATATATATATATATATATATATATATATATATATATATATATATATATATATATATTGACATAAGTTTAAATATGAAAAATATTTTATATATGAATATTACATATGAATATTACATATGGATATGATTTTTATATATAAGTTATGCAGTGAAAGAACAGAGTATAAACACCTAACAAGTCTGCTATACTGTCACGATCTTGATACTACTGCTAAATTTTCCTAGGCGCCAGTTCTTTGAACATTTATTTTTTATTACATATTAAAGTTCACTGCTGAGCATGTCCTCTTTAGTCCAGTAGGGGAGAATGCAACCTAGTTGGTTGCTTTGACCATTGAAACTATTTGCTGGTAAATGAATTTAAGCAAATCTTATTGAGAATTGAAATTTGTGTTTAATTATAGAAGGTTATTTTATCACTTTTATATGAGAATAATGATAACGCAGAAACTATGTAAACTTGATTATTTTATTCACAAAACAAAGTAAATATATGTCTATAAGACTGAAATTTTAACCACAAGATAGAAGTATGTGGTTTCGCACATTATCCTGCAGAGTAGCAGTAAGCTTGAATGCAAAAATACAAATTAGAATTCACTATGATTAGTGAAATCTTAGAAAGAAAACTTAATATAGATTCTACGCCAAACTACGCAACTTAACATTAATTACATGGGCAGTTGGCCTCTCAAACAATGCATTCTTATAACTAAAATTGTTTTGAAATGTTATTATCTTAATACGTTTAAATAATCCTTTCAGTAATCGAAGCACGATACAACCCAATTTTTTTAACCGCACTTTAACTTGTTTATTATCGATGCACTGTTACCTACACCAACAACTGCCTCCCTCTCTCGGAATGGTCTCGTACTTTTAACCAGAAAACTGCTTACTGAGCAAGCTCACCTGCCGCCATCTAGTGGTGGTACTGGATATTTGCTACTCTTGACCAGTAGCGTGTTTATTTATGTAAATTGATGTAAATTTTGAAAAAACTTTTATGATCTGCTTACTTTTGTTAATGTTGAAGTATTCCCTGCTTCTTCTGCAACCTTAAAACACTGTTTTATACCTCTTATATTCTCCTTGGGAACGCCGTACTTGAAATATCATATTTTCAAGTCAAATTCGTACACTAAAACTTGGTTAATTATTTACCCGTTGATATCTCACTATTATAGCACAAAATTTCTTATTTGACGTAGATTTTAACTATTATATTTTACAAAATTTCTGGACACATAAGCTTAGCTGCCGCTTATTCAAGGACGCTATCACCACTCTCATGGTTTGTTACCCGTTTCTACGGAAGTTTCTCCATTTTAAACAATCGAAGTTCCTTGACAACGAGTGTTATGTTATATTACTCTCATATACTGTGACCAATCATATTGCAGCTAATTATTTTATTTATTTGGTTTACCTTAAATGTTGTTAAATTTTGAATTAAACAGTTTAATTCTTCATTCTCCATAGGAATTACACATCATATTCACTCTCCACAAATTCGTTTCAATGTTCATAATACAGTGACCTGTACCCATCTGTACCACAAAACGTTTTGCTTCAGAATTATAATCCCGAACCACTATACTGATGTAACACATTTACAATTTTACGTCCAAATATACCGAGTTTATGTTAGTGTAATATACCATAATGTTTGTTAGGACTTGTCTATTACGATTAAGTTGGATTTAGAATTTTGCGCTGATAAATGACTTTAATATTTTTAATTTACATACTGGCCAATCAGATGATTTCTCGTATCTGATCTGTGCGATGTGTAGAGATGCTTGCGCTCGCAGCTGATACTAGAGTTGGGACTTTATAGATTGACTCTCAGTACATGTATTACTTTATAATTTAACGTGTTTATTGTGTTTTACCTCTATACTTGGGCTCTGGATATTCGTTTATCTCAATATATATATATATATATATATATATATATATATATATATATATATATATATATATATATATATATATATATATATATATATATATATATATATATATATATATATATATATATATATATATATATATATATATATATATATATATATATATATATATATATATATATATATATATATATATATATATATTAAAACAAAATGAAATCGTAGCGAGAGAGCGAACATGTAAGATGGAATATACTTCGATATACTTCGTATAAACCTTTGTTTATGTTCAGACAAGGTTTCAAACGATATTACTAATAACAACTGAATTTATGAAGTTTTCAATAATTAGCAATTTTCTAAATTGAATTTTAAACTGACTGCTTAAAATTTTTCATGTCTTCCCATGAAAAAAAACTTAATACCAGGAGAATAAATATCCGTAACACAATATGGGGTCTATTTAAGAAAATAAATAAAATCTATAACATCACGATTTTCTGAGCCGCCCTGTAATTTGGAAAAAAAAGTTCTGAATGTAATGTCTGAATTTAGAGAATAAAGTCTGAATGTCTGAATTGAGAGATTAAACTCTGAGTTCAGAGAGTAAAGTCTGAAATCAGAGATTAGTCTGAAAAAAAATACAGACATGACCCTTCTAGGGGTTCGTACAATTCCATTATTGTTTGCAGAGATAACTCAATAGATTTAAAAATCAGTTTTTTTACTTTTTTATAATTTCTTGAAGTAAAAATATTAATTTTACGACATAGAATAGCATTTTTTGGCAGAAAATTCAAAAACAAACCATTATTGTCTCTTGTAAAATTTTCATGCGATGAATATTTTCCGAGATAATACAAGTTTAAGCAGGAGAAGCATGTGGAAACATTTTGTTTATTTAAATAAAACGCACAAGGTTTTAAGTCTGCGCATAATCCAAACTTTGTAAAGGTTCTCCTGAAGAGATTAACCAAGAAAATGTCTCATGGATTCATTTTGCACTTTACTGTACTTTTCGACATAGATCGCTTACACTGCATCTCTAATTTAATATATCCATAGCTAAGTTTCTGTTACAATTTAAAGAGTAGGAGTAGTCTTGTGAGATACCTACAATATTGCCTACTTGTATCTAGTAGCTTCTACCGAATAAAATCAGATGGATCAATGTGTTGGAGAATATCCGACCACGTTCAGCATGTCATATCTAACACTCGGGCTCATGTTTATAGCCCGAAATAAATCCAGCCAATGGATTTACACCCGAACCGTATTTCATAACTACAATATAGGTATATAGCCTGCCTCTGAATCCGTCTTCCCCTAATAATATTGAGAATAATACAAATGCGCGAAGATTATGTTCATTATGCGAAAATTTGTATGGGTGTAAATTGTGAGAATCGCGCAGAAATTAAAGTGCTGGTGACATGACGGACATAATACCCTATTCCTTTCCTTCGTATATTATCTAGCCCCCATATTTCGTTTCTGTATCTATACTACTTTTTAAATTTTAAATTCCGGTATAATTTCAAAAGATCCTACACGGGTATCTTCTGGTGATTATCTACTTATAGTTTATCCCCTGCAACACAAAAAGTGAAGTGCTGTGGGTCCCTCTTTTTATCACCTATTTTTTTGCGGTTATGTGCCCTCGTTGAGTGAGTTTTAGCATCCGCTCAAAAGGAAGTTGCGTAAAAACGATGACGGAGTACTTGTCTTTCTGGATATATAAGAAAGCTATTACAGACATAAGGCATTTTATGTTTTTCGGGAGTCATTATTTCACTGATTAATTGCGCTGTTCAAAATAAATTGTCAGTAATGAGAAAATTGCAGTAGTGAATAAGTAGTCTCAAAACAAGTACGTAGGCCCTTGACCAGATTTAAAGATTTGGCGCCACTGATTTTGTATAGTCTATTCAAATAAAATGGCAGATAAATGTTTTAGTAGCATTATACAGTGTGTCTACTTAAATTGCAACATATGGAAGACTTTTTTATCATTAGTTTTATTCATTCATTCATTCATTCATTCTAAATATTTTTAATAATAATATCTGGGTAAATATCCTATCCCGCTATAATTTTTAGTAGGTATTTTTTTATTTGAACCAACGAATTAAAATAATGTCTCTTCCTTGTCTTCTGTTGAAATATACTAAACACAAACTTTCTCTACCTCTAAATCTGCTTTTAAAATACAAGGGCGCTTGGTGTGGCAGCGTAAACATTTGAAAACTTGAAACTTGCCTCACAAATTGTAAAATTTGAAAGTCATATACGGCCTAAAACTTTGCAGCACTACCACTAGTTGGAACTTGTAAGCGTATGTAAATGTATTCAGATATTTCAGGAGCGAGTATATTTACTATATTCTTGTTCAGTCTACCTTTTAACAGTGAAGAAGGGTAATGTGTTGCCCTTCGATATCCCCGGTTTTTGTATTAGACGATGTTATATTTGATGCGTTTCTACAATATAAGCAAAGTTTCTGTTGAGGGGGTCTTTAAGAGAGCAATAAATATTTCTTTTTACGAGCCAACAGATTTTATGATCCAAGATCCATTGAGCAGGATTTATGGCAAACTAAATATTTATAGAATGGAGCAACTGTTCGCTCTGATCCATATACGCTTCTGGACCTTGAGGTGGCGTAAAATCTGGCCCTCTTCATCACTGTTAATTAACACAGTACATCTCTTAAATACAGTAAATATAAAAACTATGAAATAATGCCGGCAGCCTTGTTAGATAAAGAACCCTCCAAGCACTACGCATGTTAGATATAGAGAACACATAAAATATGGAGATTAAGAAACAGGGTGGTATGTTGTGTTCTATCAGTTCTGTTTCATGTGTAGTAGCTAAAAAGGGGTTCTTTCTATTTATTTAATATCCGAGATGTACTGTACTTAATGAACTCAAGGAAGTAGTTTTGAAATTGTGCAGCGTCTTCACTAATAAGCTCTTATGTTGTATATAATGTGGCTAAAACTTCGCCTTGATAACGAGACTTTTTCTAGGAAACCCGGCAACTCCCGGCCATTTTGTCTTGTAATTGGCATACTGGAATAATTAGCATGAATACAGCGGCACTTAACATGGACATTACGTTTCTTGCCTTACTGCGGGAAGTGGGATCTTGTACTTATGCCATTCCAATTATCTGGAGCTTAATGACGCTCTCGTGTATAATGACATTATCAAATTTTACTACAGATTTAGGTGTGTACATTATAATTAAAGTTGTGTTTATGCGAAGGATAATCTTCAACAACTCTAATTAACATGGTTGAAAATAAGACTTAGATGATGGATTATAATCGCCGGACAATAAGATTAATTTCGCAAACTATGTAGTTATTATAGTTAAATACGAATTTGTTTATAAGACTGCTTCTAATAATAATATACAGGCTGATCCAATGTAGGCTAGATATAACTAGATCCCAAACGTTATCATTAGTTATCCCTCTAGTTATCATGTGCTACTACCGATCAGACATCAGAAATGCCTAATGATGAAAATTAATGAAAATTAAAAATCCATTTTATAAAACTGTAAACAGAATAACAAAAAATAAACAGAATAACAAAAACATCCATAAACAAACAATGCTTTTCAAAGATAGTAAACTATCAGAAACCTTGGATTACTATCCCCAAGATCCACACTTTCTTCCAAGACCCTCTTTAATATACAAACCTCCAATTCCAACATTAACCAGAGCCCGTGGTAATAAACAAACAGATGCGGAGAAGACCGAGTGCTTTTCTGAGCAATTCCAAAGTCAATTCTCCACAAATCTAATTGAAATACAAAACGACACCAGAACCCTTAATTTCGTATAATAATTATACAAAAAAACTACGATCAGTAGGCTTAGGAACTCTGCAACATAATAAATACTCTAAACCCCAGAAATGTACCAGGCCTACACAATATACCCAACTACGCCCTTAAAAACTGTAGCCTTCATACCCTTATTTTCCTCATAAACCCTTTTAATTCCTGCCTACGCTTTACCTACTATCCTACCCTCTGGAAGATAGCTAAAAATATCCTGATCCATAACACAAACAAACCTTAGATCCCATTAGTTACCATCCAATTAGTCTGACCCGTCTGCTGGATCCTGTGGAGGCAAACTAAAGTCCGTTTTGGAGACTTTAGTTTGCCTCCACAGGATCCCGAACATTCAACTTTTCAACCCGAACATTCTACAGATGTTTAGCAGCAACGAGATTATTACCACCAATCCAAACCGAGGTCAATACACAGGATTTTTCTCCTCGACCTCGAGAAAGCCTTTGACAAAGTCTGGCACCCTGGACTGCTATACAAACTACATATCACGAAAATTCCGATTCGTATAATAAAAATTATACAATCATATTTTATATTTCAAATCACCAATTTCTAATAGCAGTCAAACAGGAACGCTCCAATCCCCGCCCGATTAATTCTGGCGCCCCACAAGGTTCCTCCCTGGGCCCAACTCTATTCAACCTGGTATCCATGATATCCCAAATCCTACCGACCATAGGACTACTGTTGCATTATACGCAAATAACACAGCGACTATGACAATTTCGACAAATTTGCCACTGATACAAAGACTAATGCAACAGCAAACGAAACATCTTATTACCCACTCCAACAACTGAGGGCTACACATAAACCTAAACAAGCCATAGGTGACAATTTTTACGCGAATTAAACAGCCACTGGATATAAACAGAGTATAACACTCTACAGAGTAAATATAGTCTCAAAGGCAACAATCAAATATTTAGGTTTAACATAATAAAGCAAACGAAGCAAAGTTAGAATTCCACAACTTTTTCCAATTTTAAAAAACTGCACCCCCAAAACCGGAACCCTAACCTATAAATCCTACATCCGCCCTATCCACACCTACTCCTCTCCCGTATGGTATCCCTTAATAACATCCCCCTACAGAAAAAAATATAGGCATTCAGTAGAACAAAGCGCTTAGATTAGCAGTCAGAATAAGACAAGCTCAAGAACAAGAAACACAATATTACACAGTATCACAGGAACCCCAACCATAGACAATTCATCGAAAACATTAACATTAATTCCCAAATTTATACAAAGAATTACACACCACCAAAATCCCACCCTCCAACAGGCCCTAATCCCGAAATTCTTCCAGTTCCCTAATCCATCTCTTAACTATATGTTCACCCCTTACCCCTCCACAGTAACCATAATTTATGAAAAAAAGAAACAAAATAAATAAAACAACTAGAAAAGTGTAATAGATAAACAACATACGATATAAATATTAATAAAAAAGTAATAAGCTATAAAAAAATATTATAGAGACAATTATTAAAAACATAATAAATATAAAAAGAGGCATAAAGCAACAACAAGTATCTAAAACAAAAGACCCAAGAACCACTGAAGTAGACTTACGGCTTATGTAACAGCACAACATCGAACACATATTAATTCCCAAATTTATAGGAAGAATTACACACCATCAAAATCCCACCCACAATACCTACAATAATATCTACAATATCCCGCCACAATAACTACAAATTATGAAAACAAATACAAAATAAATAAAACAAGTAAAAAAGTGTAATAGATAAACAACATAAAATATAAATAATAATAATAAAAAAAATGAAAATGACAAATAAAATAAAAAAATATTATAAAGACAATAAATAAAATAAACAAATTGGAGAAAGTACATTTTTACGCTTGTCGTTTATCTCTTTTAAGTTTAATTATTCCCCCTGATTCACATACTAAATAACTTACATAACAACATCATTTTCTTGTCAGTTACAATTTCAATACAATTTTTGCGATATGAATCCAATGGAATGACATTTACCATAAATCTGTTGTTCCTAAAACCCAATATTATTCCATCCCTCTGCCTCTCGCTTTCCGCCAACTTCCGCGGAAACTTTCCAATCGACAAGTAAAAGCACCGTAGTAGATCCTTGTGCAATATTGGTAACAATTTACACAACTAAAGCACTGTTTTAGGTTGTCGAAAAGTTGTTATCGGGGGATCTGTACCTTATCTCATTCTTGTTCAATAACTTTCAGATATACCATGATAAACACAGTATTTTGTGCCGGAGAAGGGAGTAGAAAGGAAATACGATATAGTAAAAGGCATGGGGACATACAGAATTGCTATATTTTTATTAAAAAACGGCAGGGCATACATTATTGAGCACCCGGCGGTAGGGGCAAGGGTCTATCGGCGTTGTGTTGGAATACAGATTTAGAGCCATCCTATTTTCGAAAAGGGAGATATTAGTCGTCAGTATAGTTTTATTGAGAGTTTCAGATTAGATATACCAGTAACACAAATTACACATTTTAATTTGGGCAGACTTCGGGCAAATATTTATGTATTGTCACCTATAGGTACTAACATACCCAGCAGAAAATTATATCAGAAGTAGAATCAGCAATTTAGTAGAAATTTATCTAATGGGGTTGCGTAAAAATTAGGAGTAAAGAAAGCGGTATTTCACAATAAAAATAGGTGCAAAAACATTCAACAGAAAAGGTTTTATTTTAAATCATTAGTTGTACAAAAAACTACAAAATAATTAGGACACAAACCTGCGCCTTCCTGAGATTCTGACGTTTGGTAAGAAATATGATTTCAAATGTGATGAAATCAAATATGATTTCAAATGCAAATTTTTATTTTTTAAGATATATCTTGACCGGCAAATATTTTAGGGAAAAAAGTAAAGAAAGCGAAATGAAAGCTCATTATATTTCCTCTAAATTGATATATAACAAATTACAATTTGGTTAATTCAATGCCGTACAGTGAGAGTTAAAAATGGTAGAAAACTAAAATACCCTTAAAATTCGTAACATTTACGTAAATTGTAGTTACTAAAATAGTAAACAAATTATGTATTTATTTTACTTACATGCAAAGAAAAAACTAAGTTGAACATAGAAACTGTACAAGTTAATTAAATAAACCAAATCTCTTCCACTGGATCTTGGTCATCTTCGGTTACTTGAAAAACGTTGCTTCATGAATTTCCTTGGCACTGTCCACATAAATTTGAGCAGTTTAAACCAGATTTTCTACATGAACATAGCTTCCCACAATCAGTTTTGCAGTTGCAACATATGAACTTGAGAATAAATTCTGGAGCGATAGCTTTTCCTGCGGCAACAGGTGTAAGAACTTATCCTTTCTCCAACCCCAAGATATAGGTAATGAACTGTTGCGAAGAATTAATTCTTGAATTTAATGGTAAACCCGTAAGCTACGTTGAGCTGCGCCATCCGTCGTAGGTAAAGTAGGAAGTTTTATTTATTGTCAAGTAGTAGTAGTAATTAAAAATTTGTGTTCAAAGTTTATCGCGCTGTAATATTATGAAACTTGAGAGAAACTTATCATGAGAATCGAGGGTCATTTAACGATATCATAGATTTTTGCGCACCCTAAAGAGCTAGTAAAAAATATTCCCCGGTAGCAGTAATGACACATCTTTCTGCATTGGGATCCAAAAATGTTTCTGTCGACGTTTTTCAAGAATTCTATAGGTAGACAGTTTTACATGTGATCCTTCTGAGCTCTTTTGATTGTGTTTGACGGTGAATCGCTCCGTATAGTCTTTTTTCCCATTTCGTCCTTATAGATTGGTGTGCTTTCCTGTACCCAATTGTTTCTCTCCAGTTGATATTTAATTTTCGCAACTCCTCGTGTATTTGGTCTATTCACCTCAATTTGGATCGTCGTCTCAGTCAATCTGTCATCGGTTTCCACTTAGTTACTTTGCTTTTAATGGTTTGGCTCTCTTCTTTGTATGTGCCCAAACCATCATATTATTTCTACCTTTATAATTTTTACTTTTAATAGTACGTCTTCTAGTGCTTCTCTGATTTCGTGGTTCATGATATTTCTGCATCTTCCCCCTACATTTTTGCAGGGAGGAATATCCTAATTATTTTGCTTTGCTACCGAAGGTTGGCTGTGTTTCTTCATCCTTATTTGCCAGACACATTGTTTTTGCGGCATATTATATTGTAGCTGGTTTGACGGCATCTTTCTAAATCCTTAATTTGGTCTTCCTGCTGATGTTTCTGTCTTTTAAGTAGCTTTTGATATCTCAATTAAGCCTTATTGCTCGTTTGAATATGCTTATTAACCTCTATTTACTTAATTCTTCTGGTTTATATTTACTAGGTAAGTGAATGGATTTAAAAGAGGAGATAATCATGTATTGGTTTTTGTTTGATTTATTAGTGCTATTTTATTTCTCAATTAATTTTTAGTTTATATTTTGTCGAAAGCTTGTGTAAATGAAATGAACAAAATATGAAGTTCTGTATAATATTCGTAACATGTTTCGATAGTTTGGGTTAATATGTGGATCGACTTTCTTTCTCTGAGACGTTGCTGATATTCTCCTGTCTTGGCTTCTGTGTACTTTGTTTCTTTGTTAATCTTTTCCTAATCGTTGCTGTAAGTATTTCATAGATGGCGAACTTCCGGTTTTCCTGAAGAAGCGACAGAATTTGATTTTTAGTTGGAACACCCTGTATATTTTTTTATATTTGGATACTAGGTACGTGTCAAAATATGTACGACACAGGTGTCATATACAATTTTGGTAGGGACAAAAAAACACAATTTTTTATTCAATGTAGAAGGTTGCAGCTGGTACAAACTTACTCAAAAAATATCAATTATTGCTAACCGAGAAATGTATTTGTTTAAAAACTCTGTTTTAAATTTGACTGATGTTTTAAATTTGTTTTTAATAAATTTAATTCCCATTTCAATTTAATATTCAGTTAAAATTTCAGTTTTGAATGCACACTATTTGACTGTTTTAAGTGAACAATTTAAAGAGTTTTCCTACAATACAGACGATAAAGGAGTATGAGGTAATTTTATCCCCAATAAATTCAAAAACAATTAGTGTTTTCGAACGAACGTATTTCTGGTTATTAGATCATTTTCAGTATGTTGAACTAGGCTGTGTGCAATTCTCTACGTTGAAAAATATAAATTGAAAACATATTTTTTTTCGGTGCCAAAATTAAGCCATTTAAAAATCATAGTTTTGTAGCTTTTTAGGGAAACCGGTCATCTTTAATCCTTAAGTCACTTGATTGGAAATAAATCCGTGCATGAACATAATTTCTTTCCAAGATATAAGCTGGGCAGGAACTGCTGATTATCTGTAATCAGAGAAACGTAAAAAGGTATATTACAAATACAAAAGTGTCCTGAATAATTATAAAAACAGGGAGGTAACGCCCATGTAGTCATATTATATAAAAATATAATAAATAAAACGTATATACAAATTACAAATTCTTTAATTGCTGATATATTAGATTATTGTTTTAACCATTACTTTAATATTAATTATTATTTTCCTACTTTCAGATAGGTGTTGAACTACCCAGCGTTGGACTATTATTCCCATAATTAAATATTGGTAAGTTTATTTTATTACTCTCTTTAACTAAGGTCACGAGCTTCAATGGCATATCTACTATTTACATAACTCCACAGGTGATTGAAAATAATATTTTTTAGATTGTCACAATAGTTCTGATAACTAATTCATATGTTCATTTTGTTTGCTAAAGTGTAGATTTTATTTCAGTCTATGATGAGCATATACAGGGTGATTCTTTAGAATTTCGAAAAACAGACCTCTTTTGGGTTTCCGAAAACCTCTTCTGTCGGAGTTACGACCCTTTACTAAACTCAGTTTTAACTTACCCCTTGAAGGTTTAAATTTTTTCCCAAATTTGGAAAACCATGGGATATTAACTTTACTAAACTAAATAACTTACCCCGTGTAACTTAAAATTTAGTTTTAATTTGTTTTCTCCAATTTGGAAATGTTTAAGAAAAAAATTTAAGATGCAACTTTACCTTATGAAACGCTTTCCGATACCAATATTTTCCTTCATATGCTTGGGCTTAAGAGGTTGAAAATTACACCCCTTAATGTTTTTTTCCTCAGTCATTTTACTGATTTGCTACTAAAAATTTCACTTAAAACTCTGGCATACATGGAAACCATTCTGTCGCTTTATTTTTTTTCACTTTTTGTACGGAGCTTTTAAAAGTTTTTCACAATATTTAAAAAACACCCTGTATATTTTTGATATGAGATAAGTAATGAATTTTTGCTTTATTAATTATTTAATTCCAAATCATATCTATTCTAGTACGTAGGCCTTCTTATAATTTTATGATTGATTTTCAGTTAATTTTTATATATTTTATAAATGATTTTTCACAATGAAAAGTTTCGCGACAATCTATATCAATATTACTCTATTACATAACACCTTTCTCAGGTCATTTGTCTATGCTTAACCAAAGCTAATTTTTCACATTTTATTTTCTCGTCACGTAACGTGGTACTTGCCAGAGCTATCAACGGGGTAGCATATTTAACGAGACTTCACTGGCTCAAGTAAACGAAGATATTACATATTACTTTCTACCACATGAATAAGTTCCATATTGACTGTGGAAATGAATAAGGAAATCTTTATAAACAATTGTTTGAAATGGATTTTTATAGTGTTTTTCAAAGTTGTGCATTTAGTAACTAATTTGAGTTAGGAAAAGTTCGATTTTTCCGAACTAGTGCGGAAAAAATTTTCCGCCGCAAAAAATACATCGTAATTCTTGAACTAACTTCAATTTATTGACAACTTAAATCATTTTTATAACTTTTAACTTATCAATATTATAAATGTTTTCTATAACTTTTTTACAATAATTGGTTATTAGTCTATGGAAATGGAATTCGTATATTTTCCCTTGCATCAGATGAGGTAGTTGTGATTTTTTTTAATGTTGTAGGTGATGAAGTGATAATGGCAAATCCGAGTTTTCTATCTCGAAAGCCCCCCGGATCATTGTTAAAAACTTTATAAACCATTATTTCTTCATTTTGTTTGAAGGGTCGCCGTTTTTTCAGTGTCAAAATTTAATTTTTAGTTGGTGAGGTTGTAAAAATTCTGCATTTTTTTAGCTAAATGCCCTACAGAATTTACACCAATGCATTGTCTTGTACATTTTCCATTTCTATATCCTAGGAACAATTTTGAATGTTCCGCTGGTGACGGACGAGAGAGGAATATTTTCGAAACATTTCGACAAGATTGCCTCCTTCGATACTCCTGCTAGAAATAGTAAATTATCTTCTCACGTTCATCTTTGTGTATCTCTCTAATCTAATCTAATCACTGTCAATGTATATTCTCCCATGTCTTTCATTTATTTAAGCTAAAGAGAGGTTATTTCTTCGCGACAGCATGCTCCACTGATACCAACAATCAACACTACCTAAACTAAAATAGAAAACAATTTCAATATTTGGAGAGGTGTAAAAATTTCATTTTACCTTCATCATCATCAAGGTTTTATCATCTGCTTCTGTCAAAAATGCCGCAACATTTAATTTTCTTAAAATACTTGACTTCCTGGATCTATGTCGTTTCGTTTAACTTTAGGGAAAGCAATTATACTTGGAAATTTCTTTACGTCGATATTCTTTTTCACTGACAATGTTATTCCTATCATTGAGTAAAGACCCCACCCTATGGAACTCTGGTATACACTGGATTTTTGTTCAAAATAGTAGAGGCTAGTAGAACTGCCTCAGTGATAGCAGTTACTCTCTTTTGAGTCCCCACCATCTTCAAATAAACGATGCGCCTTGTAATATTTATCTGTGGATTTTGTCGGCAATAATGATTGAAGCGCGATTTTTGCTGATTTTTCTATATCATCTGTATCCATATTATTGTAATGGAAGCAGAAGATTCGAACATTTTTCATAAATCACTGACACAATAATGTTAACGAAAACCTAACAACACACTCGTTTCCCTCAGGATTCTGGATTCACATTTTCGAAATTCACGATTTTCAATTACTAAATTATGACAAATATAAAAATTCAAGTTGCATATCAACTTGTAGGAAGTGTAAAAGAAACTGATGCGAAAAAACTCACCTAAGTTACTGCACAAAGAGCTAGTTCCATATTATGTTAGAAAATATATTGGCTTATAAAAACGAAAAGTCGCATTTTTGGAACGCTTTTAACATACTAAATTGCCTTTTTTCGGCCGTGGTATGATAATCTCGATTTTATGGGTCATTCTCAACAAAATTCGGAAGAGGATATATGAAACTAGCACACCTCGATGCGAAAATTCGTTTCGTTTTCATCTGATAGTTCATTTTCCTTATTTCTTAGCCCTCATGTTTTACTAATACTCGTATACAACTTATTATAAGACGTTGAGAGTTTAGAACCAAGAACATATAAGCTATTGATTCTATTGAATGTATACATCTTTCATCGGTCATCGTCCACTTTCTTGAGTAGATTAATTTATTTTTAATACGGTCTGCCGGCTGCAGAAGCCAAATTCAACTTTTACCGACCAATAAACTTCTGAAACGCCGAGGAATTGAAGTCAGACCAATTAAAAGGCACTCCACGAAATATTAAATACTTGGTACACACCATTAAACAAAAGTAGAGCCAACAAACGTAGCCGTTGAGTGCCAAATGTCTTCATTCAGCGCAATACACAGGCGCCTACCACATAACAAACATGCTTGCCCGAACGCGATATAAGAAAGGGCAATAGTAAATTGCCCCTGCGGGTATAACATACGTCGAAAAATTATTAATAATCCGGTATTAATAATTAAATAATTATTAATTTTAATCGAAAAATAATATTAATAACAAAAATGTAATCAATAAAAAATTACATATTATTGAAAATCGCACAAACATGTTCATTCTCATATAAAACCTTTGATTTGTATAGGATAGTTTCTATTTAGGTTGCCTTGATATACCGGCACAAAGAACATGTCTCCATAAAAGGTATCGACTACATCGAAGAGCCGTATGATTTTTGTATATTTACCAAATACAGGAAGCCAATTTTTTGAAAGGCTTCGTTTCTTCAAGAATTTCTGAAATTATATGGATATTTAACTAAAGTTTGACGACTGTAATAAGTGGATACATATTTAGAAATTGCTGCAATATCGAACCGCTCAAGAAATACAATTTAAATTTTTGACGATGTCAAAGCAAAATAGTTTTTTTATAAGATTTTTTGAAAATCAAATTTTAAATCTCTTCTTTTTCTTTCGCAATCTTATGACTGTTATATCTTTTCTTCTTGGGGAATCTTGAGAAATGATTATTTTAATTATTGGTTTTTCCCACAACTATTCCTTGCAAAATTACTTTATATATTTGCGAATTAATTTGAGGAAGGATGACCTTTGTTTTGGCTCGCAGTGTGCACAAAATCCTAAACGATTACTACAACCTCATTTGCTAACACATTTTGAAATTATATTACACGCTATCCCCGTTAACTTAAATCGGTCCAGTTTACCCACGGCACGACAAATACGCGACTAGCTTGAGGGTGCGCAGGCCAGAGTCGCGACGCTCTGTCAAACGTGGAGTTGAAGCCAGGGCGTCGCCACACCGCATACTCTTTACCTGAACAGGTGGACACCCCGCAGGATAATAACCGGCTTCGACAGGATACTTTTCTGTCGGTGTTATATAATCTGTGACCTCGCAAATTAATATTTTTTTGTCGGAAATCGGTCGAAATGGAGTTAATCATGGGAGTTGGTAAGTGCTTTTCTGATTGTTATTAATTTACAGGATCATGAATGTGAATTGTTGATATTATAGTTTCATTTTTTACATGCGTCACGGTACCCGAGAGTCTGAACTTGTTGTCACGTTCTTTTATTATCCGTCAACTGCTGTAATTTTTTTTCTACTTGTTGGCATCTAGTCTGTCACGCGAGCCAATTTTAAATAAAATTTTGGAAAACAAAATTAATTAAATAACCATTAATGCGAGGAATGTTATTTAAATATAATATTATGTATATGAAGTGTATAACAAATCTGAACAATAAAACAAATATTCAAAATATACTAGTCTGCTGTCGAATTAACAAAATAAATAATATATGTATAAGACATGTGAAAATCACCAATGCGAAATATTTTACGTTTGCCATAAACCATGATAGATTCACATATATACATTGTTTTATTCTAAAACATATTAAACCATATTTGGAACATGTTCCATGTGAAAATGTATCCAACGATGCCTCCTAACATCTCCGATCTTAACCAAGTAGTTTATTTTTCGGCTTGTTGCAATATCAAGCGTGGGAGTCATATTATATGCTTTAGTGGGGAATATATATGGGGCACAGTACAGATAAATGTTAATTCCTCTACTTTTCACTAGAGAACTAACTGCTTCTTTTACGTGTAAAATTTAAGGTTAAAAAATTTAAGTAAAATTTAATGAAATTATGTATTTAAAAGTATAATTTAATTTTAAAAATTCGCATTTGGACGCTTTAAGTTTTAAGCATTTGAAGTTTTATTCACAATCGGCTAGAGCGAAAATATAGTTATTTTACAATACAATGTTTACGAATTGCTATATACTAGTCTTTGATTTTATGCTTTCCTTGCTTTCCGCATTCTAGTGGCAACCCC
The DNA here is from genome assembly GCA_964058915.1 of Tetropium fuscum. Classification (NCBI taxonomy): domain Eukaryota; kingdom Metazoa; phylum Arthropoda; class Insecta; order Coleoptera; family Cerambycidae; genus Tetropium; species Tetropium fuscum. The sequence goes on along the minus strand of CAXKVY010011264.1, from coordinate 724 downwards.
TCAATTTTATATCCCATTCGAAAGGTGGTGGTCTCTTACGAGATCCACTCGTGACTATATTGCCGACTCATACAGGTGCCATCTTCAGGTTCTTCTCCAAAACGGCTTGTTGCTGTTACTGGTTGCTCGAACTGAACTAGGAACAGCAACAAGCCGTTATGGAGAAGAACCTGAAAATCGCAGATGTGACTCTGCCGAAACGGCTTTCTAGAATAATAGAAGATACGTAGAAGACCCGGAAATGACCAAATACTTTCTACACCTGCGAAAACCTGAAAATCAACATCAATACTCTCTAGAGAACACAAAGTTCTCTCCTCTATACATATATTGGACTTGGACAAAAATCGACATGCTCTTATGATGCCTGATTAGTCAACAATTAATTTATCTTAATTTCACAATAATAATTTCAAATTCATCTTAATTCTTAATATGTTTTAAATAATAAAACAAAAGTTAAAAATTGGACTGAAATAATTTTTCACCATCAAACTGTGTCCGTTTCTGGTGAAGGCGCTTTGAATTAGTATCAATATAGTGACTGTATCTTAACCTTTTGTCCTTCCATTTGCTACTGCTTCAGGCCCTGTTTTTCGTTACATGCAGGATAATGCAAGCATTATTACTTACTGCGGCAACAGTAAGAGATTGGTTTGATAATTAGGATATTACCCTTCTACCGTGGCCAGCATAGTCGCCATACCCTAATCCCATCGAGCAC
>CAXKVY010011262.1:0-20164 GCA_964058915.1 Tetropium fuscum | reverse complement strand
ATATCCCATAAAACTAAAGTCAAGTCTCTCTGAATCTTTTACAGCTAAAACTACCCGACCTATGAACTAAATGCTCTTAATTGTATCTAGAAAATTATTTTAATAATCATTTTAAATTGTGCCGGATGCGCCAGTATCATAACACCTATGATTCAACCACTGCGTCATCGTGTTATATTATCCGACCTGTAAAATAAACTACTTCGACAATCTAATAATCAAGTGATCAATGTGAATGATATCGGATATTATGTGGATCATTACGTAAAAGTACATATTTAAGTGTAAAATAAAAAATCCTTTCGCAGAATATATTGTTCTAAATTTTCAGTAATACATAAGACCTGTGAACATATATTATTATATTATATGATATATTATATTATATTATATTATATTATATTATATTATATTATGTTATGTTATGTTATGTTATATTTTATACAGAAAGTACGTAACATATTTCTTGGATCTAGGACAGAAAATATATATTGGATGTTGGAATGGAAACTGACATCCAATGACAAACAACAATTGAATGGATGCCACGGTAATCTTTTTATCCTAATAGGCAGGCAAACGCCTTGCCAACAAATATTTACAATTGCACACTGATTGTTATTATTGACACTAATTTATGGCTGTGGCTGTACAGCGTTTCGATTTTTTTTTGTTTTTAAATTGTGTAATTGTCAAAATGGTAAAATGTCACAAAAAAAAACTTTTCTAACCCTAAAAATTTTCCCGGTCTTTCTCTGTTAGTGCAACTGAGTAGTGGAGGCATCTAGAACAGACTGCGTCAATATGCGTAGCAGGTTCGAAACATAAAACCGATTCAGGACACCAACTATAAAATAAGTTGTCAGACTGTAGTAAGCGTTAAATAAATTTCATTTCTATTTTGAGGTTCTGGTGGAGTAAACAAATTCTTTAAAGCTATGTGGTTGCTATATAATCTACAAGAAAAAAATATTAATATGCAAGCCTATGTGCCTAATTAATTATATTTTTATAGAGGAAGTGGGATTTAAAAATTCACAGACCTTGTATCCTACGCAAGTGTCTTAGGCGTATTGAAAATACCAGCCACAACTTTTTGTTTACTGTAGTACAGAACTTGATAAGTTACACAGTTCTTATATGTCAAAATAACATTGTTTATCGGTTTGTCGTGACTGCTGGTAGAAGTTTAGGGTGATCATATGCTGAAAATAAAGCAATTATTATGCCCAATTGAAATAGTCGCTAGGAGAAAACTTGCTAACTTGCAAAATTTGCCAATCTTATTTTCAAAAGGAGATGTCGAGAATGGTTCGAATAGTTCTAATGCTCGCTTTCAAAATCGACTTAATGCTTAATAATCAAGATATTTTTGTGCATGTACCTAAGTAGCTATAAAAAGTTTCTAATATAAACTTGTACCTATCAATGACATATTATCTACGTCGTGGCTGGCCCTCTTATCGAGGTCACATCTTAGCCGAGATTATTGGCGCGCGCTGGGATAAAATCATCCATTTTTTTAAATATTAAAATTTATTATACGAGCTAAAAATTGACGAAGTACATTTCGTCCTTTTCAACTAACTAGCTAACTAATACCAATTATTTAGTATTAAATTGTCTTCTGTTCACAGAATTTTAAAAATTTTAAAATTTAAATTAAAAGCTCTTGCCGACGGCTAACAGCAGCTTTTATTGACTATTAAACTATTATTGGATTTATTTTAGTAATATATGGATTCACAATGAATAACAAAACTGTATTACAGCTCCATCTAGAATAATTCTAGATGGAAATGATGATGATGGAAATGAGAATTATTTTCATTAGAACCCTCAGTTTCAATACAGTTTGTGTAGATGTCGTTTATCATTCATAGCGAGAATTAAGTGCATTACGACTGCTTATCTATTTACTTAATCTATGGCATAACTCATAACTGATAGTACACCCCTACTTACCTAACCGGCAGCTAATAACTATATATATTTGAAATGTTCTGTACCTACCATTTTTAGTCGTACAAATTTAACAGTGAAATATTACCTGTTTATTACATAAAAATATAGAAACGTCACTTGAAAATATTCCAAAGGACAAAAAGCAGTATTTGCCGACAAGGCGCTGTAAAAAGAACCGTTCTGCTTACAAAATGTTATCAAGACATATACGTAAAATTATATTCCATTTTGTGCCTAAATGAGATGTCAGTCATGCGTCGCATTCTTGTAATGAATTCTTTAAGAACGCTAAAGAAAACCTCGAAGAAGATAAAAAGTGGATTAGCCGAGTACAATAAAAAAACATGGGATGAAATTTTATTCGTTAGAACTGAATATTGTCCTTCTATTTAAATTATCATCAGCTGAAATATGATTTTCATTCAAACTCCAGTAATCCATTTTCTATGATCCAGGGGAAAACTATCTTAATTATTAAATTGTCGAAGTAGTTTGTATTATATGTAGGTAGTTTAGATATCCTTCCACGAAAAGTATATGGGCAAACTCTCTTGATACTGGCGCATCCGGCAAAACTTGAAAACATAGTATATGACATAACTATTATTTAAATATTTTATATGAATATGTATCATTATATTATGTGCAACATGGACCACCCCGTATATTATTGCATTTTAATTCTTTGTTGTTTTCTCTATCCAACGATACAACATAATTGACATTTCAAATGTCATTTTTTTTATAATTTAGATTTTAATTTTCCATTTAAGTATGCCATTCCGGTTCAGATTTATTCAATTGACCCGTGTGGATTTGACTGGATTTCGATATCTCTACCATGATATCGAAAGCCAGTCAAAAATGCTGAATTACATGATTTATGAGCAAATAAAGTTCATCAAAATGGTTTTTGAGGCATTATTCAATCATACAATATGAATAGAATGGGTCCCAATGAGATGCCTTGTGGAACTCCACATGTTATTGTTTGAGATTCGCTAAGAGCCTTTCCATTCTCAACATACTCTTTCATTAAAGTAGCTTTTTATTGAACTTGGGAGTTGCCTTAGTCCGTACAGTTTTAGGTTTAAAATTAGGTTACTATGTACTATATACTGATGTCAAACGCTTTTACTAAATCGAACAGCTAGATAAGGTTTAGAGTTGTCAACGCTATTATAAATATTTATTTTTGTTAAATGAATAATAACATCCTGTGTACTTAGAGTTTGCCTAAATCCGAAGTGACTATGTGATAATAAATTGTTTTAAAAATTTAAATTGTTAAAAACTGTTCATATATTTTTGATATAATCAAAATTATAGATATTGGATGATAATTTCCAGATTCATGTTTCATGTTCTACCTTACATAAAGGCTTCACTACTGCCACTTTTAAACACTTAGAAAAAGCTATATAATGTATTTTTTAGATTCTGATTTTAGATATAGATTTCATAAGTTATATATATAGTATATTTTATAGACTTTAATGTTTTACCTGTAACTTATCCATACCTGGGTGGTTGCTTTTAGCATTTCATCCTTTTGTTTTTATTCCATTTATTCTTATTTATCCTTTCTTTGTTCTATTTAACAACACATTAGTTGTTGACCAAATTTTTTAAGTGTTTTTAAGGTTTTCATTATTTTTTTGTTTGTAATAGTTCTCTTTTGTTTTCTTTATTAATTTAAATAGTTTATATATGTTGAATACTGACTTTCCTGCTTGTTAATGAAAATGCAAATGTTTATACGGGATGAAATGTTCCTTATGCTTTATCGAAGTTTTGTATGTACCTACAGAAAAACAAAATCAATATCGTGAGAAGGAAAGATGTGGCTGTTAAACAGTTCGTAAAATTTTTAAACAAATATTTTCTTTAAATATATTTGATGTTTAATACCATATAAATTATATACGAATTTAACGGTCAAATAATGGACTACATATTTAAAAAAGTAGACAACTAAGTCCTTCATTTATTGAATGAAGGACTTCGTGAGTACCTACCGCAATACATATTTTTCATTGCAAAGGTCATTTTAAATTTTACGTACACCATTAGGTACCTGTATAACACCCTGTGTAAGTTTAGTTTTATAACAGATTTTTAACACTGAAGATAAGATTTTTAGGTAAATGTTACTCCACTATTTAATTTTCAATGAAAATGTTCTTTCTGTCTATAAATCAAATACATTACCCTAAAGAAATTGTTGTTCTTTCATTATTGTTCGATGACCGTTGGATTTGGATAAACCTTGTGGTAAAATCGATGATAAGGTAAATGTTTTATATTTCAATATTATGTTTAGGTACATTAAACAAAAATGCCTAACTGCATGCTGTAATATATAGTCTATATAGTGTATAATTTCAACAGATTTAAAAAAATCTAGAAGCACGTCCATTGCCGCTGCTGTTTATAGGGTTTTCCTATACTCTCGTTCATTTCTAAATAAACATACTCTTGAAGGCGAAATAAAGACAATTATAAACGTACAAGTTCTTTCATTCTCTCGAGACATATAAAAATTAGTTACGTTATTGTTATTATTATATGTTATTTAAAAGTGACGATATTGCTTCAGAAGTACTAAATAATTATTCAACTAGATATTTTATATGATAAACACATGAATGATTCGACACATAGATTAAAACTGCGGCCTAAAAAAGTAATAATCCATATAGTATAAGGAAGTTAAATAGTACAACTCAAATTTCGCAACACTGGCACTAACCTTACCGAGCACTTCCCAACAAAGAGGCCTAAACCAACAAAGTATTGACATCTCCGCCAGCGGGTGAAAGGATGCCCACGGGATAACCTACCACGCAACTGTCCACGCTAGGCGAATTGTATTGAAGTTGAATATATCTGTTAAGACAAATGGAAATGATTATTGCTTACACCAATTAACAAAAATTGTCATTATAGGCTGTCAGAAATATTGAAGTTTTTTCTCCATCAGAATTTATTGGATAGAATGATAGATTTTGGTGTAAATAACAATAAAATCATAGTGCGTATGTACAGTTTTGGGTGGAAGACATATTTAAATGCACTTTTATTAAAAAAAAGTGTATTTTTTGTTATTTTTCGAATTTTCGGTTTTCTTTTAAATATAATCGTTAAAAAATAAATAATATTGATTAGAAATTTATCACATAAACCTTATTATGCATAATATAGAGTCATTTTTGACCCTCCAGATGAAATTTTTAGTCCTTGATGCATCCAAAAGTGCATTTTTGCATGCATAAAATACAATAATTTTACTAATTCTTTAATATTAAATATATCTCGGAAAAATGTATACAATGAAAACCCTCCTTTCATTGTCGCTGATTACGAATCTGACATTGGAAATTGGAAAATTCATAATGGCCGACCGGAAATGGTGATAAATTTTTATAGTATAGTTTTGAAGATATATTTAATATTAGAGTGTTAGTAAAATTATAGTTTTTTATGCCTGCATAAGATGCACTTTTATGCCAAGCAAAGTAGGACAGAAATAGCCGGTAATGGGAACTAATTACCCTAAAGCTGATTTTGTGTTGTATTATGTATGTAAGCCAAGTGTTTCATGTTTTAAAGAAAGTACTAAAAAAATTATATATGAAGAGTATATAAGAAAAGAAAATATTGTTTTTCTGAAGAAATGTTAAGAATTGTGTCTGCTGCTGCAGCTATAATTAAGGAAGACATTCAATCACAAATACATTATGTTAACAGATATATATATATATATATATATATATATATATATATATATATATATATATATATATATATATATATATATATATATATATATATATATATATATATATATATATATATATATATATATATATATATATATATATATATATATATATATATATATATATATATATATATATATATATATATATATATATATATATATATATATATATATATATATATATATATATATATATATATATATATATATATATATATATATATATATATATATATATATATATATATATATATATATATATATATACATATATATATATATATATATACATATATATATATATATATATATATATATATATATATATATATATATATATATATATATATATATATATATATATATATATATATATATATATATATATATATATATATATATATATATATATATATATATATATATATATATATATATATATATATATATATATATATATATATATCACCTGTATTGTATGGGTTATCTGTTTTTTGCATCGAAACTTCTCAGTCCCGAGATTTGATAGACACTCTATGCTCAATGAAATTTGCTCAGTCATGAGCAAATCCCATTGAATACAATGAAACCTTAACATTTGATGGTGCTGCAGTGACGTGATCTGAAATTAGCTTTAGTGAAGGAGCCTTTTATCAATTTGTTTTTGGCAATGCAGACTTCATGTGATATCAATGAATGATTTTGGTACCTTTGATTCTATGAGTGGTGTAATATGTGTGACTCCGAAATCTGCAGTAAACATGATGGTTTGATGATGATGAATATTAATGAAAAATATTGGGCAAACGCCAATAAAAATATTTAAGAAAGAAGCTGACAATTTTAACAATACTACTTTAAGTGACATTAAGGATCTATAATAAACTCAGAAATACCCAAAAATAACTATGATTAATTCCTTGTGGATATATGGACACGTGTTCCACTTTCAATCATGTCCGTCGTGGCAAGGCTTTATGAACCTAAAAGCAGATAAGTTAAAAGAATGTTCACAAAGTCGAGTTCTTCCATTGTCATTTATAAACTTAGATCCTAACAATTTAAACGCAATTTACACCAGCATTTTATACGCCATACCGATAGCCGAACGAAAATTGGTCAGCATGTATCTGAGATGACGTGTTCTCGCCAACACGATTTTAGGCGCGATTCTCACCCAATTGAATGTAAATACCTACCTACTGTTGTTTTCATCTTTTCATATTGAAATTTCCAAGATTTTGTGTTTTGTGTAGGTATACACAGATGGTGGCTACTTGTGTTTGTGAGGTGTATTATTTTTATATGTGCTGCTACAATTTTGTAAACAATGCCAGACTATGCTGTCGCTAAGTGTTATAATTATAATCGAAATACTAAAGAAAGTAACATCAAATACTTTAGCTTCACCAAGATTGAACAGTTGTCAAAACAATAGGTGATTTATGTTTACTCATATTCTGAATAAAAAGAGACATTTGATCTAATATATTGTCCTGAACAGTAAAATCAGTTCCGTAAGCAGCTTTTTCTGTATAATTTAGCGTCAACTTGGATTTCGAATTAAGGACATCCGACCATCAGTCATTGAATAGGTGTATAACAGAGGTCGTTTCTTGCCAGCATCCCTGTAATAATCCTTTTTCACCGCAATATTTGTGCTCTTTGACGTTCGGAGCTTTTCAAATTTAAGTGATAATCAGTCAGTTTATGTGCCTATGCTAAATCAGTTATTCATATTAAACGTAAATGTTCAAGCATAGCTTTATTTATTACCTTTACTTAAAAATTAAAGCCACTGTACAATAATATATAGCTTCACATTAATCGTTCCCATATCACTAGGGGTAAAGAGCAATGGTACCGCTCGGCCTCCCCCTATCGAGGTCACCTCTTTAGCCAAGAATATTGGCGCGCCCATATCACTAACCTGACCATATCACTAACTGACCACAACGGGAAAATTTGCCTTATATAAGTCACTTATAATCTCATTGATAATATTTGTGGTCATTGGCTGCTCAAAATGAAAAGAAACAGGTTATTTTTGACATTATATAATTGTAATATTAATTATATCTAGGACACAAAATCAAAATTATAATTTATATTATATATTCTCAGATGTTTTTCAGATGTTTTTAAATTATTCACTCATTCTTCTTCTTCATATGGTATTATTATTATTATAAAATAAGTAGATATAAACATAAAAATGGGTTTTGTCGTCCGCTTCACTAAAACGTATTTTATCTAGTTTTAAGTATATTTATACTTAACGTTATATCATCACATTCAATTAAAAAAAATACCGTATTGTATTGTATGTCATATCAAATAAAGTTCTCCGTTTCTTTTTATAGATATTTATTTAAATTTTCCGTGGAGCAAGATCGCAAGATACCCCTACGTCATCAATTTTATTCGCTTTCTAACGAAGCGCAATACATATTCACGATACACTGTGTACTCTGTGGTATAGCAGTAAAATCGCTCCTCTAGCTCCCTTATTTCTACCTTTTTTTAGGTATAATTAAATCCGATCTTCTCTATCATTTGGAGCAGTCTTGGCCATTCATCATGTGAATTACAACTTTTTTCACTATGGACGGATTTTGCAAAATCATTTTTACCTTGTCCGCGAAATAATTTGAAAAACACGTTTTTTAAAACATACAACATTTTCATCTCTGTGTAAAATTTACACATGCGTAAAATATTGTCCTAGTTTCAAATTAAATATACTACGAACAAATAATTTCGTTCTTTAATTGTTATATGTACTCGTTGTTATATGTACATTGTGTCATATGTACAGGTTTTTTTAAAACATACATATCGCGCTATTACATCAGCGACAATTAAATCAGCGACTATTAAATCAACGCACCATTGAGCCTATACCAATTGCAGTTCGAACATTGTTAACGATATTTTGTTCCGATGAACTGTGCAACATATCAAAATGCATCTATATAAAAGAGGGGCTCAAAAAATCTTGTCTAGTGCTCGTGCAAAAATAATTTACAGAAACCTGAAGAGGCTGCTACAGATACCGACGAAGATATCCAATTTTAGCGGGAATTCATATCACGTAGTCGAGAATGTCTACTTTGAAAGAGCTAACATTAAATTTTCATCTCTGTGCAAAAGTACACATGCGTAAAATGTTATCCTAGCTTTAAATTAAATATATTACGAACAAATAATTTCGTTCTTTGTCTATTTATTGTTATTAAGTTCTCAGGAAACTTAAATAACACTAAAACGACTGCATCTAGATATAAGGATATCTACACAGAAAAAACTACATCATACGAAGACAAATATATCGTGTAGTTGAGCTATGTTTAATTGACCTAAGTACCTATTTAATTAAATCAATCACGAATGACTTGAATTAACGAAATTTGCATATTTGATATCCATCTATCACATGTTTGAACAATGCTGTTTGACTCAAAAGTTCGAGTTACTCAAATGAAATAATAATTATTAATCAATTTATGATAATTTGGCCTAAATGCGTCGATGATTAGCTGAATTGTAGAAATTTGTATAATCTTTAGAGTTTAAAGAACTATTTAAAATATTTGGCCCAATCGTTTTCAAGGCTAATCCAATAATAAATATATTTGCTACAAGCTTCCCCGTACTCGGCGTACGATTTTTATATACCTACTAGGTATCCGCGACGCGTGCGCCGGCCAGAGCGTTTAGTTTTCGTGTGTTCAACGTTCATCACATGCGTCCATGCGGGTCCCTCCATAATAATTAATTATTAGTTGTCCCTTTTAAATAATAGTGATTATTATTATTAAGGAAGTACGGAGTAAAATTGTGAAAACTGTGACTTCAAGCTGAATAATGGATAAATTCCTTAGTGCAAATAAACTGGTGCATTTAAAACCAATATTCGATGGTAAGTGCATACACACACACACACACACACACACACACACACACACACACACACACACACACACACACACACACACCTCTGTTTTTAAGCCTAAATATACATCAAGATAAATGGCAGGCGGCACTCGGCTGGCCCCATCAAAATCATTTATACAAAAAACTTGTTTTAAGTAAAAGTCATGTATAGATAGGTTCATTAAATTAAAAAGTATAGAAGCAATATTTTGTAAATGTCCTATTTTTTTTATTTCATGCAACATGGCGACTAAACTCAGTAATTAATTTCTTATCTAGGTAACGTGGTAGCACAAGGGGCCCAATGGGGCCTAAGTGCAGCGGATCTCTGATCCGCACTCCGGACAAATTCCAGAATTCCAGATAGGTAACGTGGTTTAAGACGCCATGTTTCATCAAAAACAGCCTTTGTAGTTTCCATTATACCTATACAATACGAGAAAGGGTTGGGGAATCTCTTTGTTTATGTCCTACAGGAGCCATATTGTGATTGCGCAGGTCGGTTCCATTAACTGTCCTATCACATTTAACTAAAAGACCCAGTTTTTTCTCAAGGATAATTATTTTTAGAACAGAAAATTGACGATTTGGAAATCGTAGAGCTTCTAACAGATGACCAGATAGAGGTAAAGGTTGGTTAACGTCAAAATTGGGGACAAGGTTCGTCTGAAAAGAAATTACGAAGAAATAAGAAATCACGAAGAAATAAAAAATTAGAAGAAATTAATTAGAACGGCTAGTTATTCCAGAACGTATACGAATTTTCCCTAACCCTGTATAACTACCTAAGAATTTTGCTTTCATTTTAGTGAACGTTAACATTTTGTACCTACTTGTTTTTAAGGACTTATACAGCTATTAGGTAATATAATATGTATACATATTTGAACAGCAAAATATATTTTTATACTTTAATATATACATGTTGGATTTCATTTTTGAAATGTCAAGATGCGAAATAATTTTTAACACCTTTATAACTTGGTAGGTTTGATAATGTGCGGTGGTTGCCTGAAATGTATTTTTATTTAGCGGAAGACATCACAAGTTTCAGTTGTTGCTACAGACACTAGAGTGAAGCTTATAAATAATTGAGATAATTATTTTTGTATTTTCTAGTGATTATTTTGTGTAATTGACTCAATTCTGTAAATGATTGGCTTATATCAAACATATATTTACTTGGTTCATATATATTTTTATTTAACACAATCATTTCTTTTTTGTGTGTAGATGCACCCCTAGAACACCCCTTTAAAATATCCGGTGAAATTAAAAAACTAAACACATAAATGTTGATTCCATTTAAAGAAAAAATATTGAAGTTAACCGCCGATATTACTGACATTATATTGTTTACTGTTGAAATTATTCATTATATGTACCTACTATGTAATTATATATCGAGTATGTATATATAATATCAGCTACTCAATAACTATACATTTGTAGTATAACGCCAAATGCATTTATCTCGAAAAAATGGGAAATAGAAAGTCCCGGATACTAGCATCTGTGCAGAGGAAAACGGTGGTAGACTAATCATATATCAAACCACACAAAAAAGTTATAGAGGGTTATTAATAAATAACATAGTGTGCTGGCGGATTCCCTGACTATTTGTACGTATGTAAACGGAGATATTTAAAATGTGTTCGGAATTGTATGCTGCATTTTATATTTTGGTTAGCATACAATTTATGACTAGCACAATATTTATGAGTTGCACTGAACTGGACATTTTCCTATGCAAATTTATTTGTGAAACAATCTGCAAAATAATTTTATAATAATTTAAAATTCACTTCTTTAAGGGCTGATAGTTGTAAGGCTGATAGTTGTAAGGGACGATAGTTGTTCATGAACACTCACTCATAATCACACATTTATGATACGTATTATGATTTATTCACTATTAATTAAATTTTATGATGAAGGATTATTTTAAAGTTTATAATCCTTGGAAGCGGATAGTAAAATTTAACTTTGCATGGTAATAGAGCTTTTATAAAAGTTTATTATGAGATTTCTCAGGGAATTTATGAAGCGAAAAATATTTATGAAGTAAAGAGTTTTAGAATCAAATAGCATTAAATCAACGATCAATCTGATAACGGGATATATTTTTTATTTTCAGCGAACGTCGATAAGAGAACAGATCAGCTAGGAACCTCGTCGATTTCTCTTTCGTCGGAACTATCCGGTAATCCTCCATTATGGATCACACATATCACGGGCACATACCACGACGATATTTATGTGAACAACGCTAGGATCCTGGTCAGCCAATCCAACATTCAAGGCTCTGGAAAGGATCTACCACAGGTAAATATACGTATCATACGAAACATTGGGCGTTCATCTTAGTTACACTAGAATTGTAATAGTATATTATACAGTGAACATATAATAGCTATTAATTGTGAGTTGCTTACACTATTTTGTCTACGACCTATTAATGAAAACCGTCATATTATAGAAAATAAGCACTTTATATTGCATATTAAGTTATTATTTGTTTAATGTTTTGTATGTTTTTGCTGATTTTATGGATAAGTAAATTTGCCTTATATACTTATATATTATGACCTATTTCACATTTTCTGGTGAAGTTAATTATTTTTCTATTCATTTCTATTGGTTATGAACTTGTGTCGTAATAAAAAAAATCTGTATCATAAAGTCATTAAAGTAGAGGTCGTAAATATCTAATAAAACAATTAAAATATAGGGGTGTAAAAAATATAGCTACGAGGGTCGTTCAAAAAGTAAATTTTCCTATTTTTTAAAATGGAATGAAACACCTTTTGAAAATCGTAAAAAGCATATATTTACATTCTATAATATGTAATTAAATCTTAATGTAATCGCAGTCCCGCGGTCAGGATCAACAATTTCCGGTTAAAGCTATGAAACTTATGGTCCAAAATAATGCCCTAATTACAGGAAAATTTGTTTAGAAAATTCCAGTAATAAATAAATAAATTGGGGTAGTTTTCTGGGGGTGGAAATGAAAATATTTGAGTAAAATTCTGATGTTCTGTATTCGTATATATTTCTAAAAAAGAAATAATGGAAAAATAGTGAAAAATATTCTTTTGATTAAACAGGGTGGTGTTTAGGGGATGAAAATCGAGGTAATTATTGTTAAATTCTGAAAATTTGGATCCGCATCGACCACCGAATTGTGGAAAAAATCCTCCTGTTGAAATACGATTGTGAGGGAGAGTTGTAACTGGATAACTGCGTTGCGCATCTATAAATATAATTCCGCAAAAATTGTATAAAAAATGGGCGAGAACGGCGAAAAGTGGGGTGGTTATACTTACGTTTAATTATAATTTTAAAAAAGGCTAGAAAATATATTTTTTTAATATTCCCCTTAGTTTACAGTGGTGGGCGCGGAGGGGGTAGCAAATATTTTTCTAGATATACCTAGGGTGATTTGTTTTGATCGTAAATGATACTTTGCAGTCGATACTAGTAAGTGACTTCATTAATTAAATTGAATACGACTTTCAATATCAATTATTGCGAAATTAGGTGTTTTTAGCCTGCATCAATATGTTCAAAATATTATTATTCAAGAAGTTGCAACTAATTGCAGCTAAAATTTTCAGAATATAAAGCCCATAATCCGTGCAATATTCGCATAAAAAGATCAAGGTGGACGGAAGCGGTCAAAAAATGTCGGATAAATATAAAATTAGAATGACCTAATTTTAACGGCCAAAATCGCTCATCTGATTCTAGCCCACATACTACATAGTAAACAAGACTCAACTATCTGTCTACAATATAGCCCTTATTTTGTTCTGTATCGGCATGCTTCGTTAATTAAATTGAAGCTCAAAAAATAACAAAATCACTAGAAATAAAACACTGAAAATCCACATCACAACTATTCGCTTAAACACCTAGGCTTTGCATCTGAAAAAATACCCACTAATGACCATGTTATTTATCTTGTTTCCTTGAAGACGAAAAAATTAAACTCATTTTAATTTTGGAAATTGTTGATCCTGACCCACTGTGGCCCCGGTTCAAATACGTTTAATACTTATGGACTAGTTCTTTCTCCTCCGGCAATGGATTATATATTGTTAACTCTCGTGTCTCGATATTTCTGCAATATTCTAACAATATCTCGGCGCTTATATGGAACCATTCCCCGCGCTACTAGAATGTTCGATCCACTTTCCATACGCGGTGATTTCATCCGCCACCGTCTTGCGTAACAATATTGATCTCTGTTTATTTTGTTACACAAAATTTCACGATTTTAAAATCAAATTTTCTTGTGAATAGGTGTACCTGGATTATTACGAACCGAATAAAATCCAGAATCAAAAAAATCCTAGGTCTAAACCTAAACAATCATTAAATCTAAAGAGAAAGGTTTTCAGCTGACTGACATTCACAAGAAATTAAATAGTTGCGGTCTACGATTTAATTTTTTTTCTATTTTTAGAAAAGGAGCTTTCATTTACAAATCATCCGTACGCGAATTGTTTGGTGTTCTTGCAAAAATTACCGTGAAATAGAAGTTGTTTTTTTTTCTTTTTCAGGGGTTTTTTTAAAAGTCGACATTAACCCATTTACTGCATGTTACTAAAACTTTTATACTTATTTAATACTGCAACTTACTGCAATATTGGATGCGCTTGAGAGGAAGTTGCAGTAGATACAATCTCCGTGCCCCAGTCTCTGAAATGTGCTTGAAAGGGATTCTTCTCGGTCTAACAGAGCCTAAAAGAATTTGAATCCGAGTATATTCTCATAGTGAAACGTGTTCTCGAATAACTATTTTTCCAAAATGATTGAGGGATCCTCTGGAGTACGGCAGCATCCCTATTGTTTACTATTATTATTTCTTTTGGTTAAGAATGGTGTGCGAGTAAACGCAAATATGTTGCTATTGTTGATGTCTTAAGAACAATTAAGTTACAATGTGGCTGAACTAGAATGTTTTCATTATCATTATCTAAAAAAAATCCATTAAATACAATAATTATGAATTCACATGAATTATGGATGTATTAAATTAGACTGGTCTAGTATCTTAAAATATATTTATTTGTTTGCAATAAGTAATTAAAGAATCCATAAATGATAATGAACATTATAATGAAAACATATATACCCATGTTATTCCAGTTCAGTCGTATAATATACGTAAATATCACTCGTGAAAATATCATTTTCAAAACTTTTATGACGAAAAATAAATAGGAGCTAAATTTGGACTTTGCTGTTTGAATACACTGTTTTTTTTTGAGAAATGTACAATAATGTCAATTAAGCTAAATAATCTATTATGTATGCGAAACGCATTGTAATGAATGATAAGTAGTAGGGGTGTCAGAAGTTTTAATTTAGACGGATCCCGCTGAAATAGGCCTTAAATGAAAGGTCTTAACGTATATAGTAAGTTATTAAAAAAAGTTACAATGAGCGAGATACGGGTCATGGTTTTTTATAGCAATATAATTTAGAAAACAGTACTTTTTTCATTTTTTTCTCAATAATGCTTGTCCCGGTTTGCGAACAGGACTTCCAGTCTCTATATCTTTGTGTCACTCTTGAAACAGATTATGCGCACATTAAATCGCTGTCCAATTCTTCGAGAAACCTAATTCCAACCTAAATCAATCAATATTAATGCTTGAGTACATATTTCACCACTAAGATTTCGTACCTCACGTTCCAAATTGACAAAAATATTGGAACAAAAATACGGCAATTACCACAATAAATACCAAATGCTTCTTCCAAATGCTGTTTGATATAATTTTAATCCACATATCTCTTATTTTTTCCATATCGTGCTACTTACTTCTGTTTTTCCAAAACGAACTGAATAAAAACATGTTATGCTATAAAATTGTATATTTCTGGTATTACTGAAGATAATGAACTGAATCAAAAAAGAGAATGTTAAAAGAAGATAAGGCTAGAGTACGATTTATATTCTAACTTGCTGGTGTCACTGGTGTCCACAGAGTGTTACAAAATTTTTCAACAAAAATTGAGGTAAATCTTACATAGCATTTTTTTATGTTATAAGGGGGTAAAAAGATATTGTTATAAGGGGGTAAAAAAAGCAACCTCTATAATATTTTTCTTCAGTACTTTTTAAACGCGTCGACATTTCTTTATTTAAAATATAGTATTTATTTTATATGCAAAGATGGCTCCAATCCGCAACTTTTTTGTGTCTTGAGTTTTCTTCGAGAAATTGATTGTTTGCCCACAAAAAAATTAAATTATACTCGCACTGCCTTTCAAATAAATTCACCGAGGGGTTATTATTCTGTGAAGTACTCAAGTAAGCCAAGTCAAAGAAAGTCATTATGAGAAGTATTGTCATTGTTCTTGTTTTCTCTAATCTATAGAGAGTTACTATAATGGACTTTAATGAAAATATCAATCACAAAAATCATAATAAATGTTGAAAATGGCCCCCTTCCGCAAAAACGCAGGACTCTACTCTTCGCCTCATTGAATTCCGTATTGTTTGAAATAATCTGGGTGTATTTCTAATAGTTTCGCATGATCTCTTAAATTCTCTATATTTTCAACGGGAGTGGAATGAACCAACTTTTTAAGAAAACCCCAAATGCAGAAATCCTAATCCTAACGGATTTAATTCTGGAGATCGGGCGGGCCAATTATGGGGGCCTGCTCGGCCTATCCAACTATTTGGATAAACTGCGGCTAAATAGTGACGGGCGTTAATACTAATATGGGCTAGAGCTCCATCATGCATGAACCATAGTTCTTGCCTAATTTGAACACTGACATCTTCAAGAAGTATGCACCTCTTCTTCAAGGATATGGCAGTATGCGTCTCCATTTAATCTCATTGGAGGAAAATATGGGCCAATTAAATAATCATCAATAACACCAAGCCACACATTTAATGAAAACTGTTGTTGAAACGTAGCTTCAAGAATTCCATGTAAATTTTCTTCGGCCCATATGTGATTATTATGGAAATTTCTAATAGATTCCCTTGAAAAGTTAGCCTCATCAGTAAATAAAATACGAGATAAAAACTGGGTGATCATTTGATTTCTCTATTGACATAAAAATAGACGAGGTAGAAAGTCTCGAGGATATGATACGGATACAACTGCTGTTCTTTTAAAATCCTAAATAGCTTACATTTAATATATCTACAATTTTTCTTCGCTAGGAACATTTAAGTACACATTTTATTAATTTATCATTAAGTTAACAGTTAAAATAAACGCAGATTGTTAAAATAGTTAACTATCCTGACTTGTATTGTAACTCTTTAGGCATTAGAGAAAACGAGAAAAATGTCAATACTTGTCATAAAGACTTTACATGGCAGTATTTAATATTTGACATTATATGACAGACGCCCCCTTAATTTTTAGCAGAAAATTCATGAAATATAAACTTTTCTAATAATTGTGTAAGGATACAATTTTGAACCTAGGATTAATAGAAGATAAGTCATTTCACAGAAACCCGATACTTCGTTATACCGAAGGTCAATCACTGCCTGTAAAGTTATATGGCATAATTTATTGTGTTATTCATCTACTCATTAAATTCCAAGGTTTTGCTTCCTACACCGGATTTTTCAATTTTCTACCACTACACTATTCTTTTAGCCGAACATCACTACACAACGTCATGTAATATTTCACCATTACATGCCCATTTAGGGTGCTTCAAGGGCGATTTACTACTTTTACGACACGCATTTTACGCATGAGGCCAGATTTAAAGTGGATAACGGAGTTTCCCGAAAGTTATTCTAATATACTTTAGCAAGTTGAACGAGCGAGAGGTTTCTGCATGGTTTTTTACTTTGTTTTAGATTCTTCATAAAATTGATGAGGTTCTGGTCCCCACGAGATCTCCCAAGTCAGCAACAAATCGCGTTTACAACCCCACCGCGTGGGAGTTTTTGAACAACTATGAACATCTCATTCAGAATCCGCATAGGATCCGGTAAGTAAGAATTTCATATATTTCTGTATAAACTGTAATGCATAGAAATGAACCATAATAACAACATCAAAGGTATATGAACGGATCATCCATCCGCACAGAATGTTTCCAAATGAATTATTTAACAAGAATCCGATATAAATATATTATATATCTATGTTTATATATGTATCAATAAATATATCTATGTTATATCGTGTCAGTTACGAAAATGTAGCAATTAATAGGTCGCAATACTTGGATGTATCTTACTATTGATACAGCGTGGCCAATTTACTGAATCAATAGTTTAGTCCAGTCGTTGAAGGTAATAAAAAAACTAAAAAAACTCGCTTTAGGAAACCGAACTGAAAAGTAAAAAATAATGTTTAACTATTATTACCCGTCAGAGTACATCCAACAGCGATTATAGTGGGCAATAAAAGTTTGCCTAAGCTAGCTCAGCTTAATGAAATAAAAAAAACAAAATTACTGTTCGGCTGATACCGTGGTCACTAATTAACCGTGGACGCCACTGACTGTTCCCAACCAAGTCAGATAGTCTCCAATTATCAATTTCAATGGAGAATAACTCGAAAAATATCGACCTATCGAAAAAACTTTAGAGATAATTTTTTACTTAAAATTTGGCCATGTACCCATTTCCGTCCGGGGTTATTTTAAGTGTATACATATCCATCCCCGAGAAGGGTCCCTATGTCCCTTGATCCTTGAGCCATCCCCTAGCTACTCACCAAATATTATGTCAATCGGTCAAGGTTCAAATTCGTAGCGGAAAACCCTCAACGACTGGACTAGTCTTGCACGCTTGAAACTACCTGACTATGCAAACTTGCGCGGTTTGTGTAATGGATATACCATTCTTTGTTGTGAGTTGACATTTGCGAGTGTGCAAAGTGCAAAACTATTGTAGTTTGAAATTTAGTAGAAAAACTAACAGCATAATTTATACCTAGATATGCAATAATTATTTCTGTGTATTTCCAGATACTTCCGTCAGAAAGTCGAGCAATATAATAAGCAAGATATATTCAATACCGAAGGAGGCCATACATTTTTTATTCCGGTTGATGAAGGATTCCCGGTAAATTGTTCTCAAATCTTAGCATTCAACGATACTGATCGAACTGTTTATATTCCAGAATAACCGTGCCAGTTTAGTCGATGGCAAAATAATTGATGGCCATGTCATTCCTAAGGAAGTTCTCTTTACAACTCCAACAAAGAAGGACCATCCTTTCCTGACTTTGGCCAATAGTGACAATAATATAAGAGTGGTCATATCCTTCACCCAAGAAAAAAGAGGTACTACGATTATAAGTAAGTCTGAAATTCATAATTGTTTCTATATTACCATGTAGTGGAGTGGATCTGGAGAGAAATATGGTTCGAAAACATACAACTCAAATTTAAATTTTTCCCCCAATCTATTAAATCGGTAATCCCATCATTTTGGCATGGTTTGTGCAGACGAGTTTATGTCGTTTTTATTGCATATCTCGGCAGCTTTTGACTTTACTTTTTTTTGAAAAATTAAGAGTAAGACAAAACACTCCCACTCATTTAATGCTGAGCGAAATTGGATAATTAATTCGCGAGATATCGCGAATCGTAGTTGCGAAAATGGTAAAGAAAAAGTGGAAGAGCTATTATTAAAGAAATACGAGGCCGTAGGCTGGGGGTGATGGGATAATTAGGAGACGGCGAAAACGAAATTTTTAAAATGACCATAACCTCAGAATATTGACCGATCTTAAAAAATCAAACACATTTTTCCTCGTTTCTTGTATTCTCTATTTTTTGTTGCAAACAAACGCCTAGCGCGCAAAAAAAACTATTTGCCTCTTTTCACACGATGCTTCCCGTATAAGGGAAGGGGGTGGGAAAAGTATTTTTTTACCAGTCGCCAGGTTTTTTTTTTGACCTTTTATTCTAAATATACCAAAATCGGATTAGGAGGAGGGGGCTAGAGGATTTCAAAATTTTTACTATGCGGAACGGAGGGCAGTGAGGCCGAGACCGGGCTCAAAATTTTATTTTTATTTTGAATTTTTCATTATACTATACTGACACATACTACATATATATTTACATATACATATAGGTACTGCATAATTTTTTTATTAGTTTATTTGACCAAGGTTTCAAACAAGTTTTGGCAAACCATAAAATATACAAATATATTGCTTAAAAAACGTACTATAAATACACATGTCAGTCAAAATATAAAAAACAACAATAACAATTCACAAATTATAAAACAAGTGGTGTAGAACGTCAGAATTACGCAAATGCGTATTTAAAACAGGAAAAGATGAAGTGATGTCCATTACACAAATCATGATTCATAGCATCAAGCAACAAGTAGAGTCAAATAAATTGTCAAAAATTCTGAAATTCCAACACCACACAAAATAAGGCATCCGCGGCACGTAACATTTATAGGCGTGGGTAGTTGGCGTGGTGGTAAACCAAAGAGTTGACAACTTT